>CATIWR010268058.1:0-24707 GCA_949677035.1 Omphalea diandra | reverse complement strand
GTGCATGATCCATGCAAGTGGACCTATGTTTATGCCTATATTCCTAATAGGGCAGCCTGAGCTTGCTACACTCTCACCGCAATAACTCTAGATATACTCATCCAATTGACTTGATTCTTTTTTTCAAACAAACTAGACATATAAACACACAATATTCAAATTTCAGGTCAATATCAGACACACACAAAATGTGATGAATTTTTAAATGTTGCCCTATTGCAGTGTCCTCTCAGTCTGAGTAGGTCTTACTCTCTTGGGTGTATGTCAAACTGTACACATCTAATTGCAATAATATTCTACCATCAGTTACAAAATATATAAAGGAACATTTTTTGTTTTACTCATTATCCAGTTCAGTCTATAAGGTCACCAAAACAAAACACCAATCTCGGGGCAAGTAAGTTCATAACATGTTGACAACCAGTCATGATAAAGGGACAATATCTTAGTAACCATGTTGGATTTGGCAATAATATTTTATAGGTATGTAGATCAGATATAAATATACAACTTTCAAGTTTGGACTATCATCAAATTCTGAGTCTATGGTCATCAAATTCTTGGAAAACCGAATTAAAAGAAAGGTGGTGTGTCATCCAGATACAGAGTTAGTCCTAATCAATGAGCCATATCTCTTTCCACAAAAAAAATTAATCAAAACTATTTTATATGTGTTTAGAGGGAATATATCCCTACAAGTTTCATGTTTTGTACTCAGTCAAAATCAGAACATAAAGCCATCAAAATATAAGAAAATAAAAGACTGAGACCATCTCAGTTTGGATTTGACCTAGTCCTACTAAAGGAGTCATATCTCTTCACACACATAAAATCGAGTAAAACTATTTCATATGCATTTATATCAGACATAAAGCTACAGATTTCATGTTTTTCACTTTCCCCAATTCCTCTTCTAGGGTTACGAAATCATGGGTGCAAAATTCTGCTCTAACAGTAAAATCAACAGAATCAGCTCTTGTTCTCTTGGATTACAACTTCCATCCAAGAGCTCTACCACAATTACTCCATAATTCTCACTAACCATGCATGATTATCATGTCATGAGAGATTAATTTCAGTTGAGAAGAGGATAAATTACTTACCTATTGTCCAAGAATTGAAAAACCCTAGGCAGCTCACTCTTCTCCCTCTCTTCTTCTTCTTCTTCTTCTTCTTCTTCTTCTTCTTCTTCTTCTTCTTCCTCTTCCTTTCTTTCTTCTTCCTTTGCTCTCTCTTTGTTTCTGGTATAACCACATTTTTTCCTCAAAATCTGACCCTAATGGTCTGTAATTTTATCTTAAATAAGTCAAAAGATTGGGGTTGGTTTCCTATTGGTTGAAAGTTAAAAGTTTTGCTTTAAGTCCCTCTTCTTCACTCATTAAGCACTTCCATCCATCTCCTAATTCCTAGATACTCCTTATACTTTTAATTAAGCTCTAAGACACCATTATTTATGATACTATAACATGCACACAATATAAAACAATTTGTGATATAACTATGCAAACACTGCATATATGTTCAAGTATCCCAAATGCAACGGTGTCATATCTTGTGCATATGTTCATATGAGATTTCATATCATTTGTGCAATGCATATATTCATGTGATAATGCCAATGAAAAGGGATAGGGATGTTACAGATTGGGCCTTAAAGTTAAAGTGGATCTTTGGGCTTGCCTTAGATGTTTGCATTATTCCTTCTTTCCTTTAAAGGATTAATCCTTGAATCAATACCTTCATCAGTGTCAAAAGGAGATAAATCAACAATATTAAAAGTAGCACTAACATTGTAATCACTAAGTCTATCTTATAAGCATTATCATTAACCTTTTCCTAAATTAAAAGGGTTCATTGCCCCTAGGGTTAAGTTTGTTTTTCCTAAGATTAGCAAACCTCTCTTTCCTAAAGTGTACCCATACCCAATCACCAGGTTCAAACATAAGTTTTATGCACCCTTTATTAGCTTGTTTAGCCACTTGTTCATTCTTTTTTTCAATGTTCATGCAAACCTTCTCATGCAAAAACTTAACAAATTTTGCCTTCTTTTTTCCATCTCCATCTAATCTCATGTTCGTAAACAAAAGGAGTAAATCTAAAGGACTCAAAAGAACAAATCCATAAATAATTTTAAAAGGAAAATAATGAGTAGATGAATGCACACTATGATTATAAGCAAATTCAATGTGTAGCAAACATTCTTCTAATGTTTTCAAATTCTTTTTAATCATCATATGTAATAATTGTCCTAAAGTTCAATTCACAACTTCTGTTTGTCCATCGATTTTGGGGTGACAAGTAGTAGAAAATAATAACTTAGTTCCCAACTTTCCCTATAAAGTTTTCTAAAAGAAACACAAAAATCTTATATCCCTATCACTAATAATAGTTTTAGGCATACCATGTAATCTCACAATTTCATTGAAAAATAAGTTTGCAACATTAATGTCATCATCGGTTTTATGACATTGAATAAAGTGTGTCATTTTAGAAAATCTATCAACCATAACAAAAATGGAATCATTACCTTTTTTAGACCTAAGTAAACCTAAAACAATGTCAATTGAAATATCAACCTAAGGTATGCTAGGAACAGGTAAAGGCATGTATAATTCATGTGATTTAGATTTAGACTTAACTTGTTTACATGCAACACATTTATCATAAATCTTTTAAACATCTAATTGCATATTTGACTAATAGAAGTGTTTAAGCAAAACATTTAAATTCTTTTGTACCCTAAAATGCCCCATCAATCCCCCTCCATGTGTTTCCCTCAGAAGAAATTCATGCAAGGAGCAATTAGGCACACATAACTTATTATCCTTAATAAGAACCCATCATGCCTAAAATACTTTTCATGAGCAACTTTTCACAAGCAACATAAAATCAACAAAAGTCATGATCTTGTTCATACAACTCTTTGATGTATTCAAATCCCAATAACTTAGCATCCAAAGTAAAAAGAAGTATACACCTTCAAGATAAAGCATCAACCACAACATTTTCCTTACCTTATTTATACCTTATGACATATGGAAAAGATTCTATGAACTCACTCCATTAGGCATATCTTTTGTTAAGTTTTTATTGCCCCTTTAGGTACTTCAAACTTTCTTAGTCAGTATGGATAACAGATTCTTTAGGCCATATGTAGTGCTGCCATGTTTGTAAGGTTCTTACCAATATGTACATCTTCTTGACATTAGTTGGATAGCTCAACGATGCTCTATTAATTTTGTCACTGAAATATGTAATAAGTTTTCCTTCTTACATGAGCATGACTCCAATTTCTATACTTGAGGCATGACATTCAATTTCGAAGGAATTAGAAAAATTAGGAAAGGGCAATAAAGGTGCACTAGTTAATTTAGATTTAAGTAAAGAAAAATCATGCTCTTATGCATTTCCCCATTGTAAGCCAACATTATTCTCTATCACTTCAGTTAGTGGTGTGGCTATGGCACTAAAATCCTTGACAAATGACCTATAAAAGCTTACTAAGCCATGGAAAGAATGCACATCCCTAAAATTCTTTGGCATAGGTCAATCCTTGATAGTCTTGATCTTTTCTTCATCTACCTTGATTCCTTGCTTACTTATCACAAAACCTAGGAACACAACTTTACTTATACAAAAAGAACACTTATTAAGGTTAGCAAATAACTTTTCCTTTCTAAAAAAATCAAAAACAAACTTAAAATGCTTAAAATGATCTTTTAAGGATTGAGAATATATAAGAATGTCATCAAAGTATACAACTACAAACTTACAAAGAAAGGCTCACAAAACATGTGTCATTAATCTCATGAAAGTGTTAAGTGTATTAGTCAAACCAAAAGGCATAACCATCCACTCATATAAGCCATATTTTGTTTTAAAAACAGTTTTCCACTCATCTCCATCCCTTTTCAATGATACCCACTATTAAGATAAATTTTGGAAAACATTTTAGCTCCATGTAATTCATCAAACTTAGGAATATGATGTCTATATTTGACAGTTATCTTTTTTATAGCCCCACACATTCTCAAAGTTCCATCCTTTTTGGGGATAAGTAAAATAGAATAACACAAGGACTTATACTTATCCTTATCAAACCTATCTCTATTATCTCATCTATTTGCCATTGAAACACCTTTGTCTCCTTAGGATTACTCCTATAGGCTAGCCTATTTAGAATTTGAGAGCCTAGAATGAAGTTGATTTGATGTTTTATCCTTCTCAAATGTAGTAATCCTTTGGGAAATAAGTCGTCATAATCCTGTAAAAGAAAAAAAAGACTTTATGTAAGCAAATAATTAAGTCATTAGTAGAAAAATAAATTTCTTTGTACAATATAAAAAACATAGGTGTTTAGGGTAGATTCTCACTTCTCTCTCTTTTGCATAAAAGCTTCCTTTCATACCCTTTCCTTTTGCATGCCCCTCTCCTCTTTTTTGGGCATCCTTTCTTTACTCTCCTTTTCCCACTCTAATCTCATGCCTCTCTTTGGTTTTCTCACTACTCTCCTTTTATCATGCTAATTTTTCTTTTTCTTAGTTTGTACACACTTTTTCTATGTCTTAAGACTTTTTTATCTTCATAGATTTAAGAAGTAGATAAAGAAGATAATATAATGTGTTTGCCTATAAAGTCAAACTCGTATACATTAGTGAAGCCATCATGTTTTGCTTTTTTAATACATATAAGACTGGATTGATTATTTACCCATATGCTTTGCACAAGTCTCAAATCCATTCAATAACTAAGTAATAAGATTTAATCTTCAAATCCTAACTAGACCACTAGAAAACAATTTCTAGCAACCTAAATTATAAAGAATCAAAGGTTTGTTAATCTCAATCCCAAATTAACTAAGTAATTTATGATCTAGATTAAATAGGTTTGTGAAATTGTTAAGCCTTCACTCAACCAAATTCATTAACTTTTTTAATCATGACTGAATGGAGGGCTATGTATAGCCTTATAAAATAACCTAGCTAATATCATAAAAACCTTAAAATCTAAGTTACATAAAAACATGAAAGCCTAATAAATATAATCCTAAAAAGAGTAGGACACCAAATTCAGCCAATATGAAGCAATCTTGATGAGTTCTTGGAAATCTTGAAAACCATAAAGAATCTTGAAAATCTTAGAAGATCTTGAAAGAATCTTAGAAATCATGGATGCCAAATGTCAAATCTTGATTGGTATAAATTTTGATCTTGATTTGTCATAGGACAAAAGTTCTCATGTTGTTGGAACATATTTTGAAACATATTTGTAGTCAAGATAAGACAACCTTTTCCAACATATTTTGTCTTATGTCTTGTCCTAACATGAAAATTTGAACTTTTTACCAACTTGTTGGGCTTGTCAGTAGGAGCCCATAGAAAGTATTCGAAATTGAAAATACATCCAAATAGGCTTTGTTTTGGGTGATAATGATCCATTAAATCCATCTACTAAAAAGTCTAATCTCTAACTTTGATTTTTACTTCAACCATCAATCCAATGGGCCTATTAGGCTCATTCACATCATCTCCTATCAAATTCCCACGGATGCCCCAAAAGCATGTGACTAGCTTGCATAGGTATAACATCACATAAAAGCTCATCTTTATATTTGCCCATTGTAAATGCAATCCTAACTTGATTGGTTACCTTAATTTCCCCATTCTCATTTAACCATTGCAAGTGGTAACATTTAGGAAGTTTCAAGGTTGGCAATCCCATCTTTTCATCTACATAAGTGCTAGTTGTATTAATACAACTACCCCAATCAATTATAACATGACACAAGTTGCCATTAATTCTACACCTAGCATGAAAAATATTTTCCCTTTGCTCTTGATCATTTTTAATATTGGCATTTAAGGAATGTCTAGTCATAAAAAGTTATTTAATTGTTACCTCATTAAGGTCCTCAAAATTTCCCACATCACTAGCATCTTCTAATGGAAGCATCTCGGGGTCTATTTCTACTCCATCATCTTCATCTTCACTTGTTATTTCGCCATTTTTAAGCGCTATGGTATTTTTGTTGGGGCATTCATAGGCCATGTGTCCTCTCCCTTGGCACTTGAAACATTTAATAGAGCTTGCCTTATTGGGTTCTGTTGGTTCAACCTTAGTTGGATAGTTGGTCTTCCATCCTTCTTTCTTGTATATTTCGACCTTATGTCTACTAACAAGCAAACTCGTTAGTACCAAAAGAAGAAGAGAAATTGGGGCTAGAAGCTTACCCCCCTTTATTATTTTTCCATCTTGAGAGTTAAATGGTACAAATCCTCCAAGTCGTTGCAGGGGTACATCTCCACTTAATCTACAATGTCTTTGTTAAGCCCACCAAGAAACCTTGCCATTGTTTGCTCCATAGGTTCTTGAATTCTAGTCCTAATCGTTGTCACCTCAAGCTCTTGGTAGTATTCCTCCACATTCCTAGCAACTTGTACAAGCCTTTGCAATGTGTTGCGAAAATCCCTATCGTAATGGTTAGGTATAAATCTTTTTCTTATAATTCTTTTTATCTATAAATCTTTTTCTCATAATTCTTTTTATCTCTTCCCAAGTACAAATAGGATCATCCTTATATCTTTTTCTAGTATATTTTAATTGGTCCCACCAAATAAAATCATATTTTATAACTCAATTGTAGCTAGCTTAAATTTATTTTCCTCACTATAGTTATGATAATCAAATACAAAATCTACCTTTTTTTTTTCCTATGATAGGAATGCCTCAAGATCGCCCTTGTCATTTAAGGTAGGAATCTTCGTCTTGATGCCATTAAGATTGCTATCTTGTTTGCTAGACCTTTAGGAAAATTCCTTTACGGAATCACCATCATATTTATCATGCATGATTCTCCTATGTCTTGGTTACCTTGGATTGGTGTTGTTTGTGGTGGAATTGGAAGCCTTAGTTTGTTGGTTGGCTTCCATCTTCTCCATTTTATCCATTAATTGCCTCATCCTTGCATGCATGTCCTTTTCCACCTTTTGTATGGAATCACTCAAGTTTTAAGGAATAACTTCAATTCAAGATCAACTTCCCTTAAATCTACCACGGTTAGTAAAGAATGAAGAAAGCCTTACAAAAACACTCTCTTGCGTGTTTACACTCAGTTGTTATCACTCACACTTGTGTTTAACTTAAAATTGGCTTTTACCCGCTTATGAGCTCACCACTCTTTGCCTTTTACCTCTAAATATTTTTTTTTCTTTAAGTTCTTGAAAGATTAAGTTTTTTTATGTCAAGTGAATCTTAAATTGAACATAAACAAGTAAAACTAGTTCTTAAAAACACTTAGAAAATAAAGGAATTAAAAAGAATATAATTTTAAAAAGAATATAATTGGTTGCAAAAAAAAAATTTCTAAAGACCAAATAACAATATAAGTGTTGGATTAGGTTGGTCAAACCTTAGTCAAAACTCTCTTTTGATCTTGACAATGTACATTGATATGTTCTAACATCAATTTTAAATTTTTATTTTGTAGATTTTTAGATAGGTTTGCATTAGAAGTTGAATGGAAGTCTAAGTCTCAAAGTTTGTCAGTGGCATCCTAATTCACGATCACTAATTAGGATATCATGACCACTATCTTGCAAATGAATTAAACTAAGTAGAAATAGATGATTTCATGGTGGATGTCGCATTCACTATCGCGACTATGATTTTTGCATTTGTTTGGAAGGAATTAAGTCCTCAACTAAACTATGCCAAGTGTTCCAAAGGACCATTACAAGATCAAAATTCATAAGAGCGAAATATTTGTCAAGACCGCGGTTTGGTGAACATATATCTCCATGTCAAATAGAAGAATTCATGGTGACCATCGCATCTAAAGAAAGTAAATTGTGATCACTAGTTCTACTCTAGCTTGAGGGACATAACAACTATTTTTCTTTAGGAACAAATGGTTGTGTGCCAAGTGGACTAACTGTTAGATACAAATGAGATTCTCTACTATGAATTAACCGAATTCAATGCAATATGAGAAATTGCAAATACTTAGTCACGACAGTGAACACTATCTGGTAAGGATTTAATGCAAGATCTTTAGCATACCTTGAAGATTTAGACATAGATTTGTATGTAACAACTCTTTGGTGGTTGTAGCCTATAAATACTCCACAAAAATGGACTTAAATGTAAGAGAATAACATTCATTTGTGGCAAAACTCTTGCAAATTTATTTCTCAACCTTTGAACATTCAATTTCTTATATGTGAGTTGTTGTTTTTTGGTGTGAGCATTAAACCATTGGGTTTGGGTTTAAGAGCTAGCCTTTATTGTAAAACTCTTATATAAGTTAAGTGTAAGCCTTGGGAAAACACTTGTAAGGTCATGTGTGAGCCTTGAAACACAAAGTGTAAAATTTTGATATGAACTTGAGAAACACTATTTAGTGACAGGGAAATACCCAATTGAAAGAATTAGGGAATGGATGTACAGTTTGTTTATACCCAAACCACTATAAAATCTTACGTCTTATATTCTTCTCCTACTTCTATTTCCTTCTCAACAAACCTTTCCCTCTAAAATTTTAATCCATCACTTCAACCCCTTTATTAGTGCTCAAAGGCCAACAAATAGTATCAGAGCTAAGTCTCAAACAAAGCCTTAATTGAGTGAGAAAAGATCATGGCACAAGAAGGAATCCACACTCACCTCAAGCCCTACTTTGATGGAACCGACTATACTTATTAGAAATATAAAATGAAGATCTACTTAATGATTTAGTGGGTCTATGGGACAAAGAAGAACAAGAATGGAAGCCTCCAACCAAAGTGGTTGATGGTCGTTAAGAATTAATCCTAAGGGAAGATTGGGTGGAAGCATATAGAAAATCAAAATAGGAAGAATGAGATGACAATGGTCATTCTCCTTAGCTCCCTATCAAGTGAGGAGATATGTAGACTGCAACATTGCCTAACTACCCATGAGATATGGAAGGCATTAGGGAACTATCATGAAGGCACGACATTGATAAAATCAAGTAGATTGGAAATATATATGACAGAGTGGGAGCTCTTCATGATGAAAGATACAAAGCATTACCAATATGACAAATAGACTCTTCTCTATTGTCATAAACATGAAATTTGGAAGAATTCTCACCAACCATGAGGTAAACATTGAAATTCTCAAATCTCTTCCTCTTAATAAATTTGGTACTATAGTTTACAGCATTCAAGAATCCAATCTAGAGATTGGAAAGGTACAAATAGATGTCCTCATTAGCAAGCTACTTACTTATGAGCTAGCCTAAAAAAAATGAGGAGATGAAGAAGATGAGAAGGCAGGGAGATAAAAATGAAAAGGCTAAAAAGAAGACTATTACTCTCAAATCCTCAACCAAAGATAAGAAGGTTGAAGCTGCCTCTAGTGATAGTGATGAGAATGAAAAGGAGGAAGAGGAACTAGCCATGCTCTTAAAAAAGACCAAAGAGCTCCTAATAGGAAGGAAAGATAAGAGGAACTTCAAAAGAGCATCTCCCAATTTCAAAAACAAGAAGAATGAAGTGACTTATTATGAATATGGAAAATAAGATCACATCAAATTTGATTACCCCAAGCTTAAAAAGAAGAAAAAATAAGACAAGAAGAAGAAAAAGAGTGTCAAAGCTACTTGGAATGACAACTTAAGTAAGAAGAAGAAGATGAAGAAGTTACAAACCTATGCTTCATGGCACAAAAGGACTCCTCCAATGAGATAATTACTTCTCCACACTTTTATGATGATTATGATGCATTTGATGATGTGGATGATGAGCTTTTTGAAGCTTTACCTTAAGATGTGATAAATAAAAATTTCAAATGAAAAATTATAAGAAAAAGTGTTTAAAACTTAAGGATGAATTTAAATCCTTCAATGATCTTATAAGTGAGTTAAGGAATTCTAATGAAGAACTCAAAAAATCATTAGAAAATCTTTTAAGTCTTCATCCTCTCTTAACTCTTTGAGAAAGGAAAATGATTCTTTAAAGGTTGAAGTTATTAAACTTAGAAGTTCCATTTCACAAAAGGAAAAAGCATTGGATATACTTATTATATCTCAAAGACCACCCTTAGTGAGACATGGTTTAGGCTTCAATGGAGCCTCTTCATCAGCATCCTCTCTTACTACTTTCATTAGAGCATCAATACCTCAAACTTCAGGTATTGAGGTCATTAGGGAGAAAAGTGCTCCTAGCACTAAACCATTTATGCACAAAGGCAAAGGAAAGGATCCCTAAGGTTGAAAGAGCTAATTATGCACACATCTACAACAAGAAGCATACTCAAATGTACACACACATAAAATTTTCTTCTACTCCTCATCACTTATGCACTTCCATATGCTCTCATCACCGAAGTATAAGAAGGCCTCCTACTTATACCAAAGTTACGCACAAGAGAAATACTCATAAGTCTAAACTCCAATATCATTATTACATGAGGTATGGTCGTATAAATATATTTTGCTACATTAGAAAGGCACACCTCAAATTAGAAGACCCTTCTAGTCCTAACCCTTAAGGACCTAAGTATGTTTGGGAACCTAAACAAAGGTAGTTTTTTTTTTTTTTTTTTTTTGTAAGAATGTTTGGAAACCATCAATAAAGATAATTATTGGCATATGGATAGTGGATGCTCAAAGCATATGACTACAAATAAGAAGTTATTCATCACCATTAAAGAAAATGATGGTGGTAATGTCACATTTGGAAACAATGTCAAGGGTAAGGTAATTGGCATTGGAATAGTTGGTAAGAAAGGTTGTTCCCTTATTGATAATATTCTTTTAGTTGAAGGATTGCTATAAAATTTATTGAATGTAATGACAAGGTAATAAAATCACCTTTGACCTTAGAGAATGCTAGGTTACCACCTTGGTGGATAAGAAGGTAGTCTTTAAAGGTGAAAGGAGAGGCGATACCTACTTAATTGACTTAGACAATTTGGCTAACCAATCCTTTAAGTGTCTTGTCTCTATTAGCAATAAAACTTGGCTTTGGCATATAAGACTTGGTCATGCTAGCATGGAGCATCTATAAAGTTTATCAAAAGGAGAGCTAGTAGAGGGTCTTCCCAACCTTAAGTTCATAAACGACAAGATATATGGACCTTACCAAATAAGGAAACAACACCAAACTTCCTTCAAAGTTAAAAATGTTGTAAGTACTTCTAGACCTCTTCATCTCATCAATATGGACTTAATTAGACCATTAGGAATGTTAGTCTTAGTGGAAAGCATTATGCATTTGTCCTAGTTGATGACTACTCTAGGTTCACTTGGGTATCCTTTCTTGCTCATAAAAATGACACTCTTGATGCTTTCAGAAGTTTTTCAAAAAGAGATCAAAATGTAAAAGTTTACTTCATTTCTTCTATTTGGAGTGACCATGGAAAGAAATTTCAAAATGAATCTTTTGAAAATGATTGTTTGGAGAATGGGATTTCTCATAACTTTTCTACTCTTAAAACACCATAATAGATTGATGTAAAAAGGAAAAATAAGACATTGGTAAAGATGACTAGAACTATGCTCAATGAGTACTCTTTACCTAATTACTTGGGCTAAACCAATCAAAACTTCTTATTATATTGCAAATCGTGTTTTCAAAAGACCTATTCTAAACAAAACTTCTTTTGAGCTATGGAATGGTAGAAAACCTAAGATTTCATATCTTAGAGTTTTTGGGTGCAAATGCTCCATTCTTAATACCGAGGACAACCTTGGAAAATTTGCCTCTAAAATTAATGAAGGCATCTTTCTTGTCTACTTCACCACTAGCAAAGCCTATAAGGTGTTTAACAAAAAGACAATAGTGGTTGAAGACTATGAATATTGTATTTGATGAATCTAGTAAAATTGATTTTGGGAAAGGTACTCTTGTTGATAATCTTATAGGTGACTTTGAGAAGTTGGAGCTTGATTCAACTCCAAAATAAATTGTGATTGATCTTGAAGATAGCAAGCCATCATAAGAAGTTGAGAAATCTTAACCATAAAAAGAAGAAAACCAAGTTCAAGAACTACCCAAGGATTGGAGATTCTCCAATTATCACCCAAAGGATCTTATCGTTGTTAAGATATCAAAGGGAGTAAGTATTAAATCTCAATTACATGCTTTAGATAATAATCTTGCATTTATTTCTCAAATTGAGCCAAAATCTCTTAATGATGCTCTTGATGATGAGAGTTAGGTGATTGTTATGCAAGAGGAACTCAACCAATTAAGAGAAACAAAGTTTGGGAACTTGTTCCTAGGCTTAAGGAACATCCGATTATGGGATGTAAATGGGTGTTTAGGAATAAGTTAAATGAGCAAGGTTTTATTACAAGGAATAAAACTAGATTGGTTGTAAAAGATTACAACTAAAAGGAAGACATTTATTATGATGAAACCTTTACACCCATATTAAGATTAAAGGCCATTAAGATTATTTTAGCATTTTCATGTCACATGAATTTTAAGTTTCTTCAAATGGATGCGAAAAGTTCATTTTTGAATGGTTTCATTAAAGAGGAAGTTTATGTTGAACAACCTCTGAGTTTTGGGTATCATGTTTCTCCATTTTCAAATTAAATAAAGCCTTATATTATTTAAAACAAGATTTAAAAGCTTGGAATGAAAGGCTAAATTCATTTCTTTTATAAAATGATTTGGAAAAGATAAGGTTGATACTACTTTGTTTATGAAAAGGCATAATAAAGATGCACTCATTGTAAAAATATATGTCGATGACATTATATTTGGTACTACTAATGAATCCCTTTGTAAAGAATTTGCTAAGTGTATGACTAGGAAATTTAAGACGAGCATGATGGTTGAGCTCAAGTTCTTCCTTGGTCTTCAAATCAAGCAAACCAAAGAGGGCATCTTCATTAACCAAGCTAAGTATACCAAGGATCTATTCAAAAGGTTTGGCATGGATGGATGCAAAGTATCAAAACTCGAATGAGTGCAATTATCAAGCTAGACAAGGATGAATAAAGTAAGCCCATTAATGAAAACAAGTATAGATGTATGATTGGCTCTCTCCTTTACACTAGCGCATCTGGACCTACCATCATGTTTAGTGTTTGCTTTTGTGCTAGGTTTCAATCTTTGCCTAATGAATCTTATATGAATGTCATTAAAAGAATTCTTAAGATGGCACATTGCATTTAGGACTTTGGTATCCTTGGAATTCATCTTTTAGTCTTATTGAATATTCAGATGTGGATTTTGTCGGTAGTTTGATGTATAGAAAGAGCACTTACAAAACTTGCCAATTCATAGTGAATTTTTAGTTTCTTAGTTTAGCAAGAAGAAAGTTTCAGTTGCCTTATCCACCATCAAAGCAAAGTATATAGCAGTGGGTTATTGTTACACCTAAGTTCTTTAAATGAAATAACTCAAAGATTATGGTAAAGATGTTAATCACATTCCCATCAAATGTGACAACCCAAGTGTAATAAATCTTTCTAAGAATCCTATCCAATATTCAAGAAGCAAGCATATCGATATTAGACATGTCCAAAATGGTAATGTGGTGTTAGAATTTATTAACACAATCACTAACTTATGAAAATTTTCACTAAACCCTTTAATGAAGAAAGGATGAGCTTCATCAAAAGGGAACTAGGGATGCTAGATGGAAGTTCCTTAGGGTGAAAATTAATCTCACTTTATGTACTTCATTATTTTTATCAATATTAATTCATTGTTTGATATGATTGGTAATTGTTTGATAACATTAAGTGTTGGATGCTATGGATGTGTTAATTCATTATGCAATTGTGCTTTTCAAGGCCAGATGACTTGAATTAATCATCATAATGTTATGTTGAACACATCTAGCATGGGCCAATACAATCTTATTGATGTTCAAAATGTCTCAAAATTCGCGACTGAGATTTTCCCTTCGCAGTCGCTATTTATAAGTCCACCTTACATTTTTTTTTCTTTTTTGTCAATTTGTTGTTGTGATCTAAGATCGCCTCTATGAAAACTTTCAAATTTGTTAACCATTGACTACATTGATTTCTAAGGACATCATATCCATTACTCATAAAATTCATAATTAGAGATTGTGAAAAGGCAATAGCAATTGCGAATTTTTATAACTACTAGCATCATTTAATTTGACAATCCAATAGTGTTTGCTCCTCATTTAATGCATTTGTTAGCATTTTCTAATCATTTTTACTCACTTCTCTGACTATATAAGCCATTTTCACACCCCCTCTATTCCCTTTTTATCATTTTCTTCATCAACCCTCACCTCTTTTTTCAATTTCCGCTCTCATAACACCCAAAAAGCTTACTAGAGCATAAAAGGGTAAGGGAATTGACCAACCTCAAAGCCCTCCTCCATTTTGTCTAATGAAAGGGATTACTAAAAAAGAAAATGAGAGACTCAAAGCCAACTTTAGCAAAATCATCCAACTAAACAAGATTCCATCTTCCTTTCTCCTTAAATCTCTTGGCATAGAAAAAAAAAAGATTCATGCCTTTCTTTCAAAACTTGGCTGGAATGAGTTCATATTCTGAGACAAACCAGGATACGAAGAAATTATGTACACTATAACCTGAAATTGAAGGGTTGAATCTAAGGCATGAGTATATGGGATAGTTTTAGAGCTTTTGGGGATCCTTACTTCATTACTTTTGCTCAATTCTCTCCTCCTTTTAACCTTCAAACTAGAGACAATATTCTATTCATTATCTTTGCTCTTGACATTATTTATTCAGAATTTTGGTCTGAAATTTATATTGAAACCAAACACGACCCCAAAACTTCTCTAGCCAAATACATCAAAATCCTCACAAATTGGCTCTTCCATAGAATCATCACATTTTCCATCAATGCTAGGGGTGATGGAAATGAGAAAGTTTCCTAGAAAGACCTAGCATGCCTTTTCTGCCTCACTAAGAACAAACCAATCCAAACAAGGAGATACCTTATGGATCAATTGATCCACATGAGTACAAAACCAAAAAGCCAATTTCTCCTCCCTTCTCACATCATAACCATTTATAGATTTGTATGACCTTTGAATGAGCAAAATGAAAATGTCCTCACCAAGAAATACCTCTCCTCCTAAAACTTTCTTGACTGGCCCTACTTGATAAATGCTAAGGTCATCCATCCTGACACATATGTCTATACCTTGGGATTACTTAGATCTAAAATGTAGGAGACTACTTATGCTTCTAAGAGAAAGAGGCTTATGATTGAAAAGGTACTAAAGAGCCCATTCCATCTCCTAAACCACAGGTAAAGCCAAAATCAAAATCTTCTTCCTTCTCTTTCTCTTCAATTAATAAAAAGATGGATAAGGTAATAAGAATGCTCAAAAGAAGGTTTCTTCTTCTCTTTCACCTTCACAGTAATTTAGTGGATCTTCAAGAAAAGGTAGGCACAACTCCTTATCATCTTCCTGACTTTGCAAAATAGGAAGATAACCAAGAGGAAGAAGAAGACCAAAAAGCATAAGGAGATAAGGCACAAGTAGGAGGAGATGAAAAATTAAAGATAGTGATGACAAAGATGACATATCTCCTACCTTCTAACTTTATACTTGGGCTTGTAATCTTTTTCTATTTATGTTCATTTCATTACATGTGTTTAGCCTAAGTATGTGATCAAACATTTTTATGTTTTACTTGTATTCAGTATTTGTTTGATGTAATCAATGTTTGAAGTATGTTTTATGTATAGTTGCTCAATGTTATTTTTTGTTTGCATAACATTATACTTATCCCTATAATTATAGTTGTCCTCTTTTTTTTATCTTGACAAAGGGGAAGAGTGAACTTACATGTTACTAATTAAGGGGAGTGAACTTACATGTTAATAATTAAAGGGGAGTATGAATTGAGGGGGAGCATTTTAACAAGTTTAAATTATTAACCATTTCAACTTCACACTTATGCATTCTTTAACGCTTGTAAAATCTATCTAAGTTGTCAAAATCAAACAGGAGGAGATTGTTAGACTAGGTTGGTCAAACCTAAGTCAAAACTCTCTTTTAATCTTGACAATATAGATTGATATGTTCTAACATCAATTTCAAGTTTTGATTTTGTAGATTTTTAGATAGGTGTGCATTGAAAGTTGAATAGAAGTCAAAGACTCAAAGATTGTAAATGGCATCCTAATTTGCAGTCCCTAATTAGGATATCGCAACCACTATCTTACAGATGAATTGAACCAAGTTGAAACAAATAATTTCACAGTGGATGTCATATTCATTATCATTATCACGATTTTTACATTTTCTTAGAGGGAATCAAGTCCTCAACCAGACTATGCCATTGGAAGATCAAAATTCATGAGAGCGAAATGTTGGTTAAGACGCGATTTGCTGATGCAACATCTCCATGTCAAATAGAAGATTTTACAATGACCATCACGTCCAAAGAAAGTAAATCGCGACTGCTAATTTCACTATGGCTCGAGGGACATAATGGTTATCTTTCTTAGAGAACAAATGGTTGTATGCCACATGGACTAGCCATTAGATACAAATGGGATTCTCTATCGCGAATTAAGCAAATTCAGTGCAATCTAAGAAATCGTCGCAAATACTTAGTCACAACCACAAACACTATGACAATCATTTAATGCAAGATCTACCTAGCACACCTTCAAGATCTAGACATAGTTTGGTATGTAACGTCTCTTTGGTTGTTGTAGCATATAAATACTCTACCAAATGGACTTGAATGCAAGAGAATAGCTTTTATTTAAGGTAAGACTCCTGCAAATTTATTTCTCAAACTTGGAACATTCAATTTCTTATATGTGAGTTCTTGTTGATAGGTGTGAGCATTAAACACCATTGGATTTTGGTTTAAGAGTTAACCTTTATTGTAAAACTCTTATAGAGGTGAAGTGTGAGCCTTGGGAAAACACTTATAAGGTTGTGTCTAAGCCTTGAAACATAAAGTGTAAAAGGTTGTGTAAGACCATTGAAACATAAAGTGTAAAAGTTTGGTGTGAGCTTGAGAAACACCACTTAGTGATAGTGAAATACCCAGTTGGAGGATTGGGGAGTAGATATAGGGTTTTTTTTATACTCAAACCACTGTAAAGTCTTATGTCTTTTGTTCTTATCCCACTTCTTCTATTTGCATCTCAACAAACCTTTCCCCCTAAACTTTTAAATTTTCCACCAATTCAACCCCCTTCTTGGTGCTCAAAGGCCAACACTAAGAATTTAGAAGGAAATTTGGACGTGCAAATTGGTATTTTAAACTCAAGAATACAATAAGAAGTATGCCTAGGCTAAATGGAAAAGGAAATTTCAAAATCAGCTTTAAAATAATACCTTTGCAATTTTTAGCTTCTTTCCTTTCTTTTCTTTTCTTTTCCTTTTTTTATATTTTTTTATTTTTACTCCTCTTTTTTTATCTTTTTATCTTTTTACTTTTTGAAGCTAAATAAAACTTAGAATGGCAAGAAACACAAAGAACAACTCAAAAACATAAAAGAACACAAGAAAGTTAAATTTAACACTTGGAGGGATACTTTAATAATTTTACCCTCTCTTGAATTTTGATATGTGGTTTGCCCTAGACACCAAGAAATACCAAAAAGATTATTAGTAATAAGAAGAAACAACTTGGAAGGAAAAAGAATGAAGAAATTACAAGAAACAAGCTAGAGTCAAGTTTTCTTTAATTTAAGGAGATTTTGGCAACTCTCAAATTTTAAGGAATTTCTTTAATCAAACACTTCAATTTTGCAATTAAATACATAAAAAGGGTTAATTGATGAAGAAAATTGAATTTAAATGGAAGAAAAACAAGAAATCAAAGATTTTGCAAAGTTTCTTAATTTAAGGAATTTTTATAAAGTATGCAATTTTGATGGAATTTGAATTTGATTCTTCACTACATGGTTTATGATGATGAAACAAATTATTTGAACAAAGAAACAATGAAAAGAAATGAATTTGAATGCAAGAATTGGGATGTGGCTGAATTGGAGAAGAAAGGTCAAGAATGTGATTTTATGAACTAAGAATAATGCAAGAACAAGAACGATAGATACCTTTTATCTTGAATTACCTTGGCTCTAATACGAAGTGATATGAAAGAGATTGATTTGAATCATGATTCGTATGTAGAATTCAAGTCTCAAGCTTTAATTTAATGATCTAACAAGATAAATTCTTAAATCCTAATTAGACCTATAAGAAACTTGTTTCTAGCAATATGAATTATAAAGATTCAAGAGGTGTTAATCTTAACCTTAAACCTTAAATTAACTAATTTAAGACCCAGATTAAACATGTTTGTGAAAGCACTTACTTAACAATCTCATTAAGTCCTATTAAGAACTCAAGAAGAGAATTAAATCTCATAAGCAAATTTTGCTATTGTTCATTCATTGATTCACTTGGCTGAATATGAAGGGCTATTTATAGCTATTACAATGCTTCAAGAAACCTAAAGGAAAACACTTCTATTTAGGCCTTATATGTTTAGCCAAATCTTCCTATTTTATTAGGAATGAGATACTCCTAAGCTAAATAGGGAAAAACTAAAAGATACATTAAATATTTTCCTAACTATAAAAGAAGTTTCTTGCATAAGTAAATAACAAAAGTTCCTAATTAGAAAAGAAAGAGCTTTTAGCTTAATGAAGAAGAATATGAAAATCATGTCAACCAAGTATAATTTTGTAAGATCCTTGACTTAATGTCCCATCTTTCATGTTTGGTCGAATTGGGTCTCCAAAAGAGTGTCTTGGCTAATTGTTAAGGGTTATGGGCCTTTCCATATGTTAGGCTCTAGTGGATCGAGTTGAATGCTTCCTTTGAAGAGTCCAAGCTTCTATCTCTATGTAATTGGGCTTCACGTATCGTTTATTCTTCTTAGGCCAATCCAATTGTTATTCCTTACTGCATGCATGCTTTAATTGCATCTTTAAACTTTTCGAGCCTTCCCCTTATTATTAAGACTTAAAGTTGAAGTGGATCTTTAGGCTTGCCTGGGATGTTTTCATCAACCAGTGTTATAAACTTGTCTAAAAATCTTATTCAACATTCGAGGAGTAAGTTTATAGATATTAGACATTACTTTATTAGGGATCATGCTAATAATAGAGATATTACATTGGAATTTATTGATACTAACTATCAGTTGGCAGATATTTTCACTAAACCTCTTTGTGATGAAAGGATGCAATTCATCAAAAAGGAACATGGTATGATTGATGAAAATACCTTGGATCAGTTTTAAACAGGTTCAATCTCCTTCTCAGTCATTTATAAGCTTTATTGCTTGTGATGTTATTTGATCACTATTGAAGTCTTTAGATTCAATAACTAAAGATTTTGATTGTGTATGATGTTAATCAAACTGTTCATATATTAGGCGAAATTCATGATTATTTCATTGAATTTCATTAATAACATTCATCAGCTAAGTTTTAAAAGGTTACATCTTCGAAAAATTTGTTTTAAACTTAGTTTTGTTTTAAGAAACATGGCCAATGGCCATTGCGAATCTCACAACGACCATTATACTGCATGTGAGTTTTTCCTTTTGCTTCTATTAGTCATAACAATTGTTGTGTATGCCTAATGACTGTTGTCAGCTTTCAATGGTCATTGCTAATCAGTCACCATCGTTAGCTAATGAACACTTGAAAGATCAAGCTAACAATCATGTCCAACAGTCATTGCCTTACTCGCAACTGCCATTGAACATTCCCAATGATCATTTTTTTTAAATGCGGAACCCATTGAACCTCGATTTAAACCCCCCTAAAACCCTTAAATATATTTTACTTTCTGCTTTTGTTTTCTCTTCATCTCTTTCTCAAATTCTTCTATAAATTTTCTGCATTTTGATTACATCATTCCCTTTAATCTCTCAATGGCACCCAAACCTGACTCCTCCAAGAGATACAAGCAACCTGTTATGAAGAACCCACAACCTTTCTACACTGGCTCAAATTCCAAAACTAAGGAAAATCTTGCATCAATGTTGGCTCATCATAAGAAAAGAATAACAAAAATATCAAACTTAGAATCACAGCAAAAGAAGAAGGGTAAAACAGCTCAAAAATCTAAGAACAAAAGGAAAGTTAATGAAATAAAGCACTCTCCCAAACCTAGCTCTAGAACTTCAACTAATCTTTTGGCTCAACAATTTCACCTAAAGGATGAAAAAGAAAAATAGCTACCTCAAAAACTACTAAAGAGATATCTTAGTGGTGGAAAGTTTTTGGAGTGTAATGATCTTTAGAGGTATGACTTAGTAGAACATGTTGAAGAATTATTCATAGTTATTGGATGGGAGCTATTATGTCATATCATAGAGCCCTCATACCTGGAACTAACTATGGAGTTCCTCACCAATTTAGAAGTATTAGGAAATGACTATTATGTGAATGTTGAGGCTCACACAATCAAGTTCAAACTATTTAGAAAGAAGTACAAGATTAGGCCAAATGATTTGGCTAAATGCCTTGATGCTACCTCCTCCAGTCTGACAGAGTCCCCTCCTACCTTCAAAGTAGATGTCAACTAGTTCTAGAAGTTAATAACTGATGAAAAATTAACTATAATAGCAATAACAATAAGGCTTCAAAGATTAAAAGCTAAGCTTTAAGGATTGTCTACAGGTTCATGACTTAGAATATCAATGGAAGGAGCCAATATAATGGCAATTGTACTACGATGGACCTATTCTACCTTTGGTGCATGAGGAATAAGCAAAAGGTGAACACACCTTGACTACTTCTATAGATAATGAATAGGCAAATTGAGAAGCCTAATGACTTTGCGATGTCTCACTACATCATAAAGATTACAAAGTTTGTGAAGGGTACCCCTTCTACTAAAACAAAGCTCATTGACTATGATTTAGTGCTAAAGAAACTATCTAACAATGAGCCCATTGGAGAGAAAATGCTACTGAGCATGGGGATTCGACAAAAGCTAAATAGTGGGCTAATTAAGGAGGTGCTTGAGGAAGAAGAGGTTGATAAAGAAGCTGAAGAATTATAGGGGCAAGGATTACAGTATTGGAAGGAATTGGAACTACTATATAGGCTTTATCTGCTCTAACTCTTTTTACATTTAAGCAAAAGGTGTTTAAGCAATTGGAAGCCTGTTGTTCAAATGGATGAATCTTCCACCATTGCTCTCCATCAGATAATCTACAGACTTTAAGGTGAGATAAAAGATATTAACCAAACCTTAGACTAGATTATAGAGGGCTTGAACTTAAAACCTAGCAACCCAAGTTTCCATGAGCATCCAGAGACATAAAAGGATCCCTGCAAACAATAAAATCCTCCTCAAGAGGCTAAGGAACTAGAGCTTAAGATCCAAGAGGAACTTCAAGAGCCACAACCATCCTTAGAACCTTAAGATCCAACCAATTCCTCTCCATCCAAAACTCCTCCTCATGACTCATGTGCATAATATTTTGTTGCATTACTCTTTGTTTTGTTTTTTTCAAAAAATAGTTGATGATTGGATAACATATCTTTTTTAATGTAAAGTAAAAGATAAAGTACTGCCAATAGGCATTACAAGCCATCTAACAGCCATTGAAGGACGTGTGTAGATCTTGAAAAATACAACATCAAGTTCATACTTTCTAGGAATTAACAACACGTATTGACCCTCCAATGGGCAATGAAATTTAAAAGTAATAACCATTGTTTTTATCCAATGTTTAATAATGAAAAAGTGATATAAGTCTTTTTCAAAGTTAAAGAAGGAGCCTTAAGTCAAGTTCTCTCTAATAGCTAGTCCAAATGGGCATTTTGATAGAGCCAATGACTATTAAGAGTGCATTTTACTTGATAATCATCGGTTTGTGTGAAATCAATTATGTTTGATACTTTAACAATGAGCATGTGGATGTCTCAATAGGCATTACTTATTCTATGATGCAATGTGAAGTGAAAACTTTCTCTCTAACTGCTCTTTCTTTGTTCATAGTATAAAAGGACCCACTCTTAATAGAAATACATAGAAAACTACTCTAATAAGTAATTATTCTATTGTAAAAGCTTTTCTCAATAAAAAAGGTAAGCATAAAGTGATCTAACAATCAAAAGAAATTAATTATTCAAAGCTTCAAAGAGCTATCTTCAAAATAGAGTTTTAAAAAACAAGCTTCCTAGAAATTCTCTTGACATTCTCAACCTCATCAAACATACCTTGTAAGAAGTAGTTTTAATGTCTTTATTGCTTGAGTAAGAAAGTTTTTCCTCCTTCTTAAAGTGTTGTATTTAGTTTGAGGAAATCATACGTTGGGAAACCTTAAAAACTAGATCTTGTGAAAGGTTTAAGGTAGTACCTGGAAACTACTTTGGGTTAAGGTAGTAGTCTTTATGATCTACTTGTAAGACATTTATAAAGCCTAAAAATCTATCACTTGTAAAGGCTTGGTAAGTGCCTAAAGAGTTAATTATGTAAAGGTTGTTGATAACACCTTAAGCTATTAAGAAAGTGAAGGCTCGAGTGGAGATACCAGAGGAGATGATGAAGGTTGGTTGTGTTGAACCTTTATAAATCTTGTGTCTTAATTCTTCATCTTTTCTGCAATTAATTTTAATTATTAATACTTGTCGTTGCCATATACGACACCAAAGGACAACAGGCCTAATTGCAATTAATTTCACAATATCATGATGTCAAATACTATAGTAGATACTTAACCAAATCTAATATTATTGCAAAAAGTTACAAAATCTAAGATATTATAATAAAAAAAAGTTTATAATTTAATATTACACTCTTGAAATAAGTAATTAATCTTAATCAAGAAAAATAAACATTTTAAGTTCAACACTTAGACCCATCAAAATGTGATAAGTGTACCATAGCTCTGAAATATGATGTGGTTAGCATTATAGTAAATAAAATAAAATGTATTCATTCAGAAAAAGAATTAATTAAATGATGGTGTTTTTCTTTCCTTAAAAAATTTAGCGATGATGTGATATTCTAAGAAGTCGCCACATTGGCATTGTCGTTGTACTTCCCAAATTAAACGCAAGGTTCACTTTGGTTTTATATTTTTCTAGTGTTGATATACTAATAAGGACTTTATTATTGGTTTAATTAACCCTTGAAATTTTCTACATTCTCATTCTAACCCTCTCTTAGTAGATCGTGTGGATTCATTTATTATTCTATTTGCCTAATTTTTACAACACCAAGTTTGTATTTATGTCATCCTTTTTTTTTGGAATATGTGAACCTTGTTACTTGTGATTTGTCAGGTATTTGGTGATCCGATGAGAATTGGGGGTGAAGGAACTAACAAAAAACTGTATAAGTGTTTATTTGATTATTTATTATCATTGTTGGTGAATGATTTGAAATGAGTGTTATTTTTTTACACCTACTACTTCTACTTTTGATTTCATGGTACAATGATTTTGTGTATTAGAAAGTTTTTATCAAAATGATAATGGATTATTAGGTACTTTCATTTTTATTATTAATGATTGATGTTAGATATGTGTGATTTGTTAGGTATTTGGTAACCTAAGGAAAACTAGGGGCGAAGGAATTAATGAGGAACTATATAAATGTTTATTGGATTGTTTATAATTGTTATTTGTGAATGATTCAAAATAAGTGTTATTATTTTATGGCTATTACTACTATTGAATTTATGGTACTTTGATCCATCGTGTATCAGAAAGCTTTTTATCTAAATGATAATAGATTATTAGGTACTTTCATTTTTATAATTAATGATTGATGTTAGATGTGTGATTTGATGAGCATGTGCTGACCCGAGGAGAACTAGGGGTGGACTAAATATGGAACTGTAAAAATGTTATGATTGTTTTTTATGTTATCTCAAAATATTTGTAATAACATGTTTGAGTGTTCTTGATTCCTTTTTAGTCCTAAGATAGTCCTAAGACTTAAAGTGCATTACATTTTATTTTTGGGAATAAAATAACCTAAAAAATAAGAAAGTTTGATAATGCAAATGAGATTATCATCAAAGACAAAGAACATAAAGAAAGGATAAATGAAATGACCCAAAATACAATGACTTAAATATCCTACCTTAGGAATAAGGCAAAGACATAATACATAACATACAAAGTTTGATAACCCTCAAAAAAGGAATAAGGCTGAATATGAAAGGCACAATACATAACATACATAAAGAAAAATGGAATTACCTTAAAGAGTAAATTGAATACAGCTTTTTAGGAGTAAGATTACCCAATAATACATAAAGTTTGATAACTTTAAATAAAAAGAATAAGATAACTCTAAAAGAGATAAAGGACATAACGAATGGAAAAATGAAATTGCCTTTAAGATAGAGAATTGAATAACCCTTTTCAAGAATAAGATAACTCAATAAGACACGAAGTTTGATAACCTTAGAAAAATGAATAAGATAATTATAAAAGAGACAACGAACATAAAGAATGGAAAAATGACATTACCCTTAAGATAGATAATCAAATATCCTTTTTTTTCAAATAAAAGATAACTCAAAATAGACAAAGTTTAATTTAGTTCACTATAAATCATTTTGATTTAGGCTAATGATTATAGCATGTTTATTAGTTTTATGATTGTCATAAGTTTAATAATTGTCACAATATGAAATTATCTTTAAGTAAGTACCTTATGTTTTGTTGTACCAAACACTAAAAGATTGTTATGACATATATATATATATATATATATATATATATATATATATATATATATATATATATATATG
>CATIWR010268036.1:0-21542 GCA_949677035.1 Omphalea diandra | reverse complement strand
TTACAGTTACACAATTTGCACAAGAATTCTTTACAGTACTCACTTAAGATAAAATACAAAACATCATTAATTAACAGCAAAATGGGAATTGAAAACTCTCAAATTTAATAGGTATCAATGAGAACAAGGGGCATCACTACAGATTCTGTCAGAAGAAACCTCAAGATGTGCTGCAGAACTGCATATGCAAATAATCCAGGGATGAGAAACTTCACGTAGACAACAGCAGGGAGCAGAAATTTGTGGATCTTGATGGATAAAGACCAGAATTGGCTCTGTATAGAACCATATGATGGAGAAAAAGAAGAATGATAATGATTAGAGATAAAATTCCCAACATTCTATGCATTTTCGCACCAAAGCCTTGACCACAAAAAGTGCTCCGCTTGAGCTGTCTAAAAGAAGAAAGGACAAGAGACAATCAAATGACAAGACATTTTAACTCTTTAAGGAGCCATGTGGATAGATGTGCAACAAACATTGTTTTGAGTTATTAGTTTTGGTTAATGAATCAATATTAATAGTTGTGCAACGTACAAGAGTTTCTCATCTCATTCTCTTTGAGGTAGCCAATGTTCTTCGGGCTTTGGAGCAAATGAAAATACTCTAAATGGCAAATCAGAAGTCAAAATCAAAGTCTGATGATGGTAAGAAGAATTCAAATGGAAGAAGAAGCAAAGAGAAGAACGATAAGCCAAACAACAAGGGAAGATAGAGAAGAAGCAGGTATCCACCTTGTCCTCATTGCAGGAGGACCAATCATATTGAAAATTATTGCTGGTAATTTAGTCAAATGGAGAAGATGTGTCCCAGAAATCAAAACGGGCAACCTCAGGCTCAGCTAAATCAAGTCACTTTAAATGCTGAAATTCATGAAAAAGAGAAGCTATTCGCTACTACTGTCGTCGAAGAATGTCTGTTGCAGCTCAAGAGTCTGATGTGTGGCTCATTTGATAGCGACTGCACACATCACATGACTGCAAACTTGAAGATTTTCAAAGAATTGGACAGAGAATATTCTTCCAAAGTGAGATTTCGAGATGGCTGATTGGTGGATGTCAAGGGCAAAGATGAGGTGGTGGCTCAAACTCCCTCAGGTACAAAGTTGATTACTGATGTGCTGGTGGTGCCTGAGATCAGCCATAATCTTTGATATGTTGGCCAGCTGCTTGTAACATTAGAATAAAGCCTGGGAGCTATGTGAATATTATGTAGCTATGATTTGAACTTTTTTGTTAGTTGAAATATAAAATTTGATTGGATAATTATAAAAAATAAATGAAAATATTATAAAAAAAAATAAACAAATAATGATAATATTATGTATTTGAAAAAATTAGAGTTAAGCCTGATTTAATATTGTCATTATTATTATTATTATTATTATTATTATTATTATTATTAGGGTTGTATTTGGATGTTTCAAAAACAAAAATTTAATATAAAAATAAATCATAAAAATATAAAATTTAAATTAAAAAAATATAAAAATGAATATCAAATAAAAAAATTATATATTAATTTAGAAAAAAAAAAAGTTAAATGCACCTTAAATGTGACAGCACTGTTAAGATGCAACAGAGCTCCATGCATTTTAAAAAACAAAACTTGTGAGGTTTTACATCCAACTTATATAAAGTTTCTTCCAGACAAAATGTATAACAGAGTTTCCCTCTTGAGTGGAAATACACTGAAATTGAGGCCTTTATCAGCATGAAAGATTAAACATGCCTTTGGCATAAAAAGTTTGACCATACTAAATTTCCACCATTGAAGATTGTTGGTGAATGATATGCTCTTTGTAAGTATGTCATTATTCCCCGTCAATCAACCTTGGAGGGCTACTAAATAACTGCAGCTCATATATACACATATGTATGTAGACCTATGAGCACTCCCTCTTATAATGACAGCAGATACTTTCTTCTTTCTATTGATTATTCCACAAGATTTTTTTGGACTTACTTGTTCAAGCAAAAATCAGAAGTCCAGGTACCATGAATTTAAAGCAACAGCAAAGAATTAATGTGCTTATTTGATCAACATTATGAAATCTGATCATTCACTTCTTATCAATAAATGAAGTTCGAAATCATCGCAATGGAAAAAAAAAAAAGAAAAAGAACATAACATGCTCTTTTTTATGCTCTCTTCCTCTCTTTTACAAAAACGTCTTGTTATTTTAAGCTTTTTGTATCGTCATCAATAAAATCTTCCTCGTGATAGCCTCCTCATCCTTAAATTTATTTGATACTATCCAGACATCAAATGAAGCATATCCAACATTGCATGTGGTTCAGCCGTATGAGGCCCAACTCGGCCCTACACATCTATTATACTTAGCAGCAATAAAAGAAACTATAGCCTCCGTATTGTTGCGAGAATAAGAAGGCAAGCAAAGATCGGTATACTACACTAGCAAAGTCCTAAAGGGTGTCGAGCTAAACTATCCTCTGCTAGAAAAGCTGGCATATGCACTAGTCAGCTCGGTAACAAAGTTGAGGCATTACTTCCAAGCCCACACTGTTGTGGTCCAAATAGATTAACCCCTACAAAAAGTCCTGCAAAAGGCAAAAACCTCTGGTAAAAGGGATGAATGGCCAGTCAGGTTGCGAGAGTTCGACATCAAGTTCAAACTAAGACAAGCAATAAAAGCTCAGGCTTTAGCAGATTTCGTAGCCGAGCTAATGGGGAGAAAACAGGAATTGGCGTAGATGGAAGAAAAGCAAGAATTGAAGTTGCACGTGGATAGGCCTTCAAGTGTCGAGGGGGAAGGAGCAGGAATAGTCTTACAAGGCCTACATAAGATCACCATTAGATATGCTGTGAGACTAAAATTCTGAGTCACCAACAATGCTGCAAAGTATAAAGCTCTAATAAAAGGACTGTAACTAGCAAAGGAGGTCCAAGCTGAAAACATCTCCATTTACAGTGATTCCAGATTGGTGGTTCAGCAGCTCCTCGGTCAATACACTATCAGAAATGCCATTATGGCTAAGAATGTCAAACATGTTAAGTCCCTCCTAGCTAATATAGAGATCAATGAAGGAAATTGAAGATTAAGAAAATTTCACACGATAATAATGAAGCAGCAGACACTCTGGCTAAGTTAGTGGCTTCCTCTCTGGCCCCCCTACCCCAAGAAGTACTGGTTGAAGAGAGAACATAATCAAATATTCTCTAAAAGACGCACATAGTTGTCGTAGTAGAAGAAGATAATTGGATGAACCCTCAGATACTTGAAATTTGGGTAACTTTTGGCAAAGCTAAAAGAAGTCTGGATCATCATCCACCGAGCTGCAAACTTTTCTAAAGAAGATGGTATCCTTTATAAGAGATCCTACAGCCACCCTTGGCTCAAATGCCTCTTTTTAGAAAATAAAGATTATGTTCTAAGGGAGATCCACTAAGGCATATGCGGAGCCTATGAGGCAGCAACAACCTTGGCTCAAAAAGTCATCCTATTCAGATATTACTGAACTTCCATGGCCAAAGATGCCAAATAACTAGTACAAAAGTGTAATGCCTGCCGAAGGCACAAGTCTCTTGACGACCAGTAGATCAACAACTTATTGGTTTGGCATGACCCTTCTTTTAGTGGGGAATTGATATCCTCAAGCTTTTTCTTCAAGCTTTAGGGCAAAAGAAATTTGTGGTTGTCGCCATCAACCATTTCACCAAATGCCCCAAGCTGAAGCCTCAGCCACCATTACCTTAGCAAGTATACTGAACTTCTTTAAGAAGAACATAATATATTGATTCAGCATCCCTAAAATTCTCATTGCCAACAATGGGAAAAGGTTTGAAAGCAGCCAATTCAGATCCTATAGCATCAAGTTAGCCATTGATCTCCATTTCACCTCGGTGACCTACCCACAAACCAATGGTATAACCAATGTAACTAATAGAACTATCTTGCAGGGGCTTAAGAGAAGGTTGGATGATGCAGGAGATAGTTGGGTTGAACGATTCAACCACATCCTTTGGTCCTTTCGAACTACTCCAAGAACTGCAAAAGGACAAATGTCATTCTCCCTAGCATATGACATAGAAGCAGTGATACCTATGAAGATACGACTCCTATCATACACAGTCTTCCACCACTATCCTGAGCACAATGATGAAGAGCTCCGCCTTAGTCAACAAAAGAGAAGATGAAGCCATCCAAATAACCGTGCACTAATAAAAAGTCGCTCAATTCCACAACAGGAGAGTCAGAGCCTAAGCCTTCAATCAGGGGGGGCCTCGTACTATGAAGAGAGAATTTATTATAATATTTATTATTATCGATTAGCTTTAATACTAATATCTATTTTTTATTGCCGCTCATAAGTGGTGGTTGTTCACAATCATTGACCATCATAAAAATTTTTATTTTAATATACTTTTTTCATATTGAATTATATATGTATCACTTATTTGTGATTTAAATTTTGTCAAAAGAAAATTAATATGTTTAATATATTTTAAATAATTAAAATATATTTCTTAAAATACTTTTCTTATAAAATATTTTCTTTCTAGAGAAATTATCTTATGTGAAATAAACAAAGTCTAAGTATATTTCATTAAATATTAATTAAATTAATTTTAGTTTTTTCATTAAATCACATGATATTTTTTATATTTTTATTTTTTATAAAAAAAGAATTACATTGATAAAATTCAAACTCTAACATTAATTCCTATTAATATTAATTTTATCAATTTGATACTACACTCTAAAAAATATCTGTTAAAATTAATTTTAGGGAGTATTTATTTTTATCTTTTTGAAATGTCTTTTTACTTTTAATTTGTGAAAATATAAAAATATTAATTTACTATTATAAAGAGCAGCTAACTGTTGATATATAATCTAACCGCTGCAGTTTAAAATAGCATGCAACTTAAAATTTTTCATCAACAAATTCTGGTTTTATAAATAAAAAATAAATATTTCCATTGAGTTTATTTATTGATAATTTAAAATTTTCTATTCTTATTTATTATTGATATATTATTTCACCATTTTCTGATTTAATTACTGTAACATTAATGATTAATGCTTAATGCATAATTTAAAAAATATATATTTAATACATGTTTAACCATTATTTACCTATTTCAAACAAATATTATTTTTTAAAAAATACCTCTCTCTCTCTCTCTCTTTATATATATATATATATATATATATATATATATATTAGTAATTATATATATCAATAATTACAAACAATAATAAGTTTATCAAATATTTAATAGCAATTAGTTATGAGCAATTAGCGATAGCTATTAAGGAGTATTTGTTTTTTCTTTTGAAGGTCATTTTATTTTTCAGTTTGTAAAAGTGTATAATATATCTGCGTTTAATATTACAGTTCATTTCAAAATATAAGTTAGTAACTGATAGATTATCTAGCAACTCTAGTTCAAAAGAATATATATGTTTTGTTACTTTTTATCTAGCAACTCTAGTTCAAAAAGAATATATATGTTTTGTTACTTTTTGTTAATTGGTTCTACTTTTATAAATAAAATATTAGATATATTTTCGACTTTTTACATTAATTATAGTACATAATTTATTTTAACTAATTTTTGTTCAATAACAATAAATTATTTATTTATTATTAATTTTAATTTTATTATCATTACTTATATCTAATATATTATGTACAATTTTTTAAAAAAATATTTAATGAATGGCTATACACAAAATTTAGTTATTTAAAATTTATGTCTATATTAGTTATTGTATTTATAAACAGCAGTTAGTAATAGTAATTTTACTAAACACTTAATATCATTCAATATCTAATTACCAATAATCAATAATCAACAAACAATAATCAATAATAGGTAAAATTAATAGATCCATAAAATCAGCGATCAACAAAACTTAAAGATGTTAATTTTTTTTTTTCTTTTTTATGGGTTCTTTTACTCTTCAAGTTGTAAAAAATATAGACTATGTGTTTTTAATAAATGAGTTGATGGCTTATAAACTATTTAACAACTTCAATTCAAAAAATTATGTTTTTTTGTTATTTTTCTTCTGCGTATCGTATTTTTATAAATAAAAAGAGAAATATGTCTTTCACTTTTTATGTTAGCTCTAATTTAATGTCAATAGTTTAATATTATTTTTATTCAATAATAATAAATTATTAATTTATTAATTATTTAAAATTTATTTCATATTATATATATTATTAAAAAGTTTATCTTATAATTTTATAAAAAAAATACTTAATGGATGATTGTACATTATTTTTTAAAAAAATTTAAAATATATTTATTTATTTAAAATTTATGTTCATATTAATAATTATATTTGTAAATAGGACTAATAACTAACAATCAATAATCAGAAACTAATAATTGGCAACTAGCAACAACAATGAGAAATTTTACAACACTTAAGGTATTGTATGAAAGTTTTTTTACAGTAGAAAGGAAGGTTAAATAGAGTATTAAGAAGGTATGCAATGAAATGTAAATAAAATTAATTAACTTCATTTTGTTTGAAAGTTTTCTTTTTTAAAGGAAGTTAATTGATATAAACTATTAAATCAAAATTTTAAAAATAGACATTTAAAAGTAAATGGATGTAAAGTTTTAACTTTAATTTATTCTCATGTACATCATAAAAAGAACTTACAAATGAGATTAACTCATTAATCTCCATTTACATTTTATTATTTAATTATCTCTAATTCACCCCATGCAAACTCCAACTTTTTGTTTGGTTGGAAGAAAGTTAGGAGAAAAGAAAAGAAAAAATTAAAATTATTTCTCTTATTAGTTTGCAAATAAGAGAAAGAAAAGAAAAAAAATAGACAGGAATTACATTTTTTCAATAGGCTTTAAGAGAAAAATTACACAATAAAAATTTCTCTCCATTATAAAAAGAAAAAGAAGAAAATATTGAATAAAAAATGTGATATATTAAATTACTATAATATCTTAAGTTTATCTTTATATATTATTTCTTTTAATGAAATTAAAAAAAATAAATTTATGGACAATAAATTTTAAATTTTTTATATATAAATAAAAAATCCATAAGAGAAAAAAGTTAGATTTCTTTCTTTTCTCTTATTTTTATTTCTCTTCTCTTTATTTTCCTTATAGAATTAGTACACCAAACGGGTCCTTAATCTGTTATGGTAACAGGGTCGTTATTTGGGCCAAATCTCCACAAACCCAATGACACAGTAAAGTGTAAACAGACGCAACATGACGAAGCAGAAGATGGATGCATATGGTGATGTATGACCAAAAACCTCTGACGAGTAAACCTCTGCTCCAAAATGAATCCAATCCCTAACCCTAATCATCCGCTACCAAACCCATCTTCATATTTCTCTTACTTTTCACAAAACCCTAATTCCCAATTCTCTCTCCTCCATGCTTCCGCCTCCTCCTCCTCTGCCTCCTCCGTTATCGGACCGCCTGGGGTTGATACCTACCCCTCCCTGACCCCGCTCTCACAGCCCCTCACCTTGCCCTATGCACAGGTTGACGCTGCCGGGTATTATGGGGATCCGACTTTGCAGAATTTGGCTGCTAAAGAGGCCGTTCGGCAGTACGGATCCGACCCGACTGGAAATGTAGGCGCTGTTGTAAGTGGTTCGTCTTTTACTTTTTTTTTTTTTTTGGGAAAGATTGTTTCCTTATTACTTTTCTAGTCATTGAGTGTTGATTAGAGTTACTGTTGGTTGTGTGTGTGTGTGTGTGTGTTTTTTTTTTTTTTTAATGTGAACTTGCGGATGATGAATGAAAACAAATAATGGGCCACTTTTGTAAAAAGATTGTTTCTTTATGAATTTTCTAGTCATTGAGTATGGGATAGAAGTAGTGTTAATTATGTGTTTTTGGTGGGGACTGTCGTTTTTGAATGAAAAGATAATAATTTTGTTGTTACTGGATCGCTGGGAGATTATGTCCATGACAGCATTTTCTGGTCATTTCATCTGGAATAGACTGAATGTGAGCAGCATTGTAAGAAAGATATTACTTGATTGTAAGTGGTGTAGTCTATTCTATTTTATGTGGCATCATTTTGAATATCTCTTGTGGGCAACTGTCTTCATCTACTATGTTAAATTTCACGCATTTATTTACTACTATTAGTCTTCTGTATGCTATTTGAAACTTGAATTCAGTGATGAGCTCCACACTAAGTTTAGCGCTCACCCTTTTGAAATATGCTGTTAGTTAGCATATTGTCTCTTTCTGGAAACAATTTATAGAATTCAGTAGCATACTGAAAGGGAAAATTGTGTTGCATAATTGTTCACATTTTGGTGTAATAATATCCAAATACTAAAACTTATCAATTTGAAGGATTCAATCTTACAATCGCCTCATTTTTCTAGTATTGTGTACAGTAAGAACACCGTTGCCCTGTCAGTTAGCCTATAATAATGCATCACCCTATGATTATAGTCTCAAATGTGCACTTGCACATTGTTGCAAGCATGGATATATGTGCTTGTGTTTAAGGTTCATTATAAGTATGTTGATGAATGGAAATTATTCCTTTCATGTCTATGAAGAAAACCTATTGTAGACCCAGTCCTTCTAGTGTCAAAGCTGTATAATATGCAGCACTGGCATCTATGTACCCAACTTGCTAGCAACAAAGCAAAATTGACTTGTAGTGCGAAAATGGTGGTTATTGTGTTTTGTTTGGCTATTCTTTTCGCTTATCTGTTTTTGCTCATGTAACTAGACTTTTGTGGAAACTCTTCTAATTAATTGTGTCTTTGGAAGGTGATATGAGAACACAACAATTGATTGGATAATAAATGAGTCTATACATTAAATGTCATACAGTGCGTCATCTGTTGAGAATAAGGAGGGGGATAATTTTTTGAGTTGGCTTAGTTAACCAACATAGCTCTGCAGAGCATCCAATTTAGAAGAGTAGTGGGTTCAGGTAGTAAGAGAAATGAGGGCAAAAGTAGACGGGAGATTACGTTGACTGAAGTGATGCTCACATGATATGGAGACTACTAATATAAGATTTGACCCTTTGTAGAGATAATGAGAAGAAAGTTATTCATATAGTTGGCTCCATATTGATTTGTGATTTACAATTCTTTCTATCCAGTGACGTCTGGGGGGTGATACCATTATTATTTCAATGCTTTTGGTCTTAATGCATGTATGCATCTTTTCCTTGTGCACCTGTGGAAATTTATCACTCGATTGAGGATGTCAAACTCCTGGTATTTTTGGATTTTATACTCTGGCATCTACAAATGGAGGGAAAACGAATTGTTAATTTATTGTCTGGTTATATTTTTAAAAGTACCTATATTATGTTACATCCATCAGAAACTAATGTCTTAGTGTGCCTGCAGATTGTCGGGACACCTCAAGATGGAACAGAACAGTTGGCAGTTGCAGTTCCAGGGTCCATTGTGTGGAATAACTTTGCGCTTCAGCTTCAGGCAAATGGGACTTGGAAGAAGCTGCGCCCAAAGAAAACAAAGGTTGTTCAATCTTCATATTGTGAAGTTTGCAAAGTGGACTGCAACAGCAAGGAAGTACTTGACCAGCATAAATTGGGAAAGAAACACAAGAAAAACTTAGAGAAAATACAAGCGACTGGTACTGGCCCTAGTACTTCGTCTGGGCTGCGCAATCCAGTTATTGGGCCACAACAAGCTCTTAATAAGGGCGAAACTGGCAATGTACAGAGGGGTAAGAAAAAAATAGCTGCACCTGGAGAAGATTTGGAGACCAAGAGAAGAAAAATTGTGGATGGTGGGGCAGCAGTGGAGGCAGTCCGAGTATGTGCTATATGTAATGTGGTGTGCAATAGTGAGAGTGTATATAATTTTCACCTTGCTGGACGCAAGCACGCTGCAATGCTGAAGAAACATGGAGTAATTATGGTAGCTGCCACATAATTATAAAAATAGTTGGAACTAAAATGGAAAAATATAAAATAGTTAGAGTTTAATTGGAAAAGTTAGTACTTTTTCTGTGGTTTAGTCTTACAATGCCCATATTCCCATTTGAAGATGTTTCCGGTTCAGTGTTACTGTCTTGCAGAACAAAATTTCGTGAAGAAATGTTCTTGTTGACTCTAGCAAAACACGTTCATTGTAGTTGATATTTCTGGCATTCATTTTGCTCTCAGGCTAATGTTAAAATCCTCAGGTCTTCAGATTCAAGACCTTCTACATGTTCTATTTTATTTGTCTTCGCACAGCATAGGAAGACCAAGATTTACGTGTGCCTGTGTAGAATTTACTGCATCACTTATTTCTTTTAACAGATTAAATGCAGTTTGTATGATTACGTATTTATCAGTTGGAATGATGTGATCATCAGCCTGATGCAATAATAATTTAAACTGCAAAGCTAATTAAAGTGATCAAAGATCTCTAAAGGGAGATGAAGGTGAATAAGAATGTGTTTCCAGTAAAAAATCATTAGTGCCAAATCAAAATGAATGAATTCAAATGATCATCTAATCAATCTGAAATTATCAACCAATTAGATCCCAAAATTAATTCGATCATGACATTTAAATATGGCTTCCATACCCAGACGGTACAAGAATTCTTTCATTCCTGAACTTCTGCAAAGTGAACGAGGCCATCCCTAAAATTTGGCAGGAGTTCACATAGTTGGAGTGACCTTTCTAAATAGAAGTGCATCACAGATCAAGCGCGAAGCGGCTGCAGTGAAACCACTTTTGCATACGCACAAAGATTGACAAGGTAGATGAGCTAAAAAGCCACGATACACAATATCAAGGAGGAATAAGATTTTCAACTTTATTTATTTATTTATTTTTATTTAATCGTTGCAGAGGTAGAACTTCACATACAAAATTTTTTTTTTGTTGCATTATATTATTCGATCCACATTTATTTATATTACTCGAACCACATTTATTTCCGGCAATTTCTTTTACATGGAAGACAAATTACAACGTGATGATGAAATACCACGTAAATGTCCTGATCTTGAGAGTTGTGGAACCACCAATTCTGCAACTGAAGTAATTACTAAGGCAATATGACAGGTTCAATATTCCAAATAGCCTGGGCGTATTCGTGAATTGTCCTGTCACTGTTGAACTTGTGGGAACCGGCTGTGTTCATGATTGACATTTGGGTCCATTTCTGCCAATTTACAGATGTCAGGAACATGACAAGAATTTTCTTTTACTAAAAAAATTAAATATGAATGAAAACAAGAAACTATGCATGCAGAAGAATAACAGAAATGCCCAAATACATGTTGCCTAAGTCTAGAGGACAGAAAAATTCCAAGAATATAACACAGATCCAATGGATATGTAAGCAATCATTTATGCTCCTGTGATAACTAATAATGGAAAATCATCACATAAATGTTACTCACTCTTTGATCCTGATATGCTTCATCGACTTTCTCTTGGCATTCTACATAGCTGGGGAAGTCCTTGCTAACAAGGAAATAATCAGCACGACCGAATCCTTCATTTCCTTCTAACGACCCCATCAGATCACCATAGTCGTAAGACCCAAAAACACCACTTCGAACAAATTTCTTCACTTCTTCAAAACGCGGATCCGGAACAAACTATATTAAGAGGTGAGCAAAAACATAAGATACTATTATCTAAACAGAAGAATCCTATGAAGAAAACTTGTGTTTCCTTTTATCTATTTTATCATCACTTTTTACACTGGAATTCAATAAACATAAATACTCCAAATGGATAGATAATCATTTGTAATAAAAGGATAATAAAATCTGATATCATGTTGATTTTTATGATTTTTCACTTGAAAAAAAAAAAATTCCAAATCCACCTTGACCTCAAATGCATATCCATCCAGATGGTCCCCAGAGGTACTTGCAATTTGCAAGTCCTAGCCAAGTGCTCATTACGAGGCATTCTCCTCTAAATGCAATGCCAGAACTTTAATAGAGACATCAATGCAAAGATGAAGCATACCTTTCCCTCAGCTCTTTCTTTCCTCAGCCCAGCAATCTCATGAGCTTTGGCACCAAATAGGAAAAAATTTTCTTCTCCAACCTCTTCTCGTATTTCAACATTAGCCCCATCTAAGGTCCCAATTAGGATGCAACCATTCATTGCAAACTTCATGTTGCTGGTCCCACTGGCTTCCATCCCAGCAGTACTACAAGGAGAGGGATACAGATGTCAGCACTCAGCACCTGGAAAGCTCTTTGCAAAACCCAAGACAGACCTCCTGTTTTGGTTTCCACTACAACTTACACCCCGTTTGGATAGAGTTTTGATTTGAGGATGAGGGATAAGTCCTTAACCCCAGCTCTAAAGGGGGGGCAACTGGCCCCAACAAAGACTAAAAATATGGTTTTTGGCTCCTTTTTTTTTTTTTTAATCACTGTACACATCTTTATGTTTTCTTGAGAATAGGATATTTTTGTAATTCAAATACGTCACTAAACCTCCTTTCTCATTTCCTCCTAAACAAGAGGATATTTTTCTACTTCACTTCCTCTCCTTTACTTTAATGAACCTCAATTTCCCTTCCTCTCCAGCCATCCAAACATAGTGTTAAGCAACACTTGAAAACTGGAAAAAAAAAAAAAATTCCAGACTCTGTTTAAGAAGAGAATAAAACTTAACTGGACTTAAGGTTGAAATTCCAATACTAGAACCTTGAATCAACCTATATGCACTACACATACTGAAGTGAAACTACCTAAATATTTTCTTCAACCTAAATCAAGGTAGTTAAAAGCCCTAGGTGCAACTAAGGCGATAAGTCCTATGATCGCCTAAGGCGCAAGAGACAACAAAAGAGCTCGCCTGAGTGAAGCAAGGCACAACAAAGGTGACAAGTCCTTTTTGTTTTCATTGGGTATTGAAAAATCAATTATAAGCTGCCTTTAATAAAATTGAACAAAAATAATGACTATATATAATAATAGTTTGAGAAATAAAGAGAAGAAAGAGTAGAAGTGTAGAACTCTATACTACATAGAACAAAGAAAAGCTGAATGAATATATAAATAAAATACGAAAAAGTGTTTAAAAGTTAAGGCACTCACTTGTTTTTGTTTTGGCTGGTCATGGCTTGAGACCACTCTTGGAGTGTTGAAGAGTTGAAGAATGACAGCTTTCTTTTATTTTTTATTTTAATTTTGATACTAATGCACTTGAATTGAAGAAAGGTAGCTTTTGCCTTTTCCTCTAATTTGATTTAAAGTTTTAAATGGTAACTTCTTTTGTTTTTGTTTCCTATTTTCATTAGGAAACTTCCTTGATTTTTGATATAAATGCCCTGATAAATATTTGAATTTCCAAAGTAAAACTTTTAGATTTCCTATATAGCTTAAATTTATTTAAATATCCCTAATTTTAGGAGTTATGAGTGGGTATTTTAGGAAAAGAAGTTAGCCTTAATTTTTTTCCAAATTTCAGAAATGTTTATAATATATTTTGTGGCAGAGGCGCAGATTTTTGCGCCTCTTGCCTTTGGAAAAGACATTGCCTAGGCACACAAAGCATGTGCCTCACTAAAGGCGCCTCGCCTTGGAGGTCTAGAGGCACTTCAGGCCTTGTGCGCCTAGGCGAGCGCCTCGTGCACCTTTGACTACACTGACCTAAATAAACTGTAATATCTGGTAAGCATTTGAAATTTTCACCATGCTAATTAGAAATGAGACACAAACTCAATTATTCAGTATGCTTATCTAAAAAAAGTTATCCATCAGCAAACAAAGTTGATTGGGGCTCATTTCACTTGAGCTTATGAACATCATCCAACTTAGCCTTATGTCTCATATAAATTAAACTTTTTAACAAGTTTGGTTGAGCATGAATTAGGGATTATAACACGCAGAAGAATTCTCCAGCTTCTGATCAGCCCTCAGAACCATGCATTGAAGAATTATCCAGCTTCTGATCAGCCCTCAGAACCATGCATTGACTTGATCAAATTGTTCCAATTTATGTTTCATGACTAAAAGTTTAAAAATGAGCTATATATATTTACTTAGCACCGGCTAAAATTTGCAGAGGACCTATTGCCTTTGTATATCAACCATGCTTCAGCCTAGTCCAAGATCTACTAAAACTAGTTCAAAAGCAACTTCAGGCCTCAAGTCTGAGCAGAGGTTCAAAAGGCCTGAATAAATCATAGCTGCTCAATTTTCAAGGAAAAACAAAGGCAGTTACTAGGAGAGCTTTATGGTCAAAATATAAGAAGAAATTCCAGAGCCCTTTCCCAGTTCAGCCCAACTTCTGGAACTGTTACCCTGTTCTGCATCTTCCACTATATTAGACCAGCAGAAAACCTGTGGCCATGAAATAAATGAAAAATAGCTGCAATGTGAGTAAATTTGAATTACCTGATATGTTGTGAGAGCTCACTTGCAGGAATAAGCAATTCAGCAACACTGACATTGTAATCCGGCACAAAAACAACCTAAAGTTCAACAAGGAAAAGAAAATGCATGTATCTTTTTAGCAATAGAATGAATCTCGCAAGTGATTAGAGTAGATTTACAATTAAAGGGTGAAAAAGCCGTTGAAATCTGATAGTTTGAAACCAAGATTAATTTGGGTCAAATAATCCCTCAAAATTCAACAAAAGATGGAATTGCTCAAGACACTATTGGAAGGCTCCAAATTGATTCCCTAGTCCAATTGACAAATTGATAGACAAGGTCCTTGAGATTCATTGTCATTTTTAAGTAACAAATTATCAATCTCTGCCCATCTGTTTTTGTACCTCGTTTCCTCCTATTATAGAAATATCTGCTGGTTGCACCAGAGAATATTTTGATGACATAATTTGAACCTAGAGCTTCAGATTCATCTCCTAAGCAACCAATTGAGCAGTCCCTAGCAATCTTTAAATGGAAGTGCCGATGATAACCCAATAAAACAATTAATTCAGTCAGGTAGGAGATCTCAATTATTACTTAGCACCAAATACTAAGAAAAAGTTATAAACTAAATCACGCAGCTGAATTCAACTCAAAGTCAGTGTCAAATCCAATATAGTTAGGTTCCTCTTATGTGCATCTTATTCCACCATTTCTATTGGTTTGTTCCAGCATTATCAATAAAGTTCAAAAACTAAACAACAAATGCTTAAATTATAGCAAATCAAATGAGAAAACTCTGCCAAGTTATTAACACTACTATAACATGATTTTAGCAAGACTTGAACATAAGGGTTAAAGCTATACCTTAAGTAAATCACCTATTTCAGGGTCATTATTAACGGTAGCCCCAACATCTGTGATAAATTTTATAATTCTCTTGGCTTGCACATATGTAGCAAATGCTTTCCCACCAAAAATACAAACTCTTGGAACATAAATTGCTTTCCTTTCTTCAGCACTCAATTCTTTCATCTTCTTGTAGCGGTACACAATTCCAAGAATATTCAGCAGTTGTCGCTTGTACTCATGGATACGCTTAACCTGAACATAATAATTCTTGGCAGCTATATAAAAAATATGAACTAGAACGAAGAAGAAAAAATTGAAGGAAACAACAAAACCCTTCCTAATTATTGTTCATTCCATCCATGACTTTCATCTTTCCTTTTCCCCTCTCAGAAATGAGTAAAGAATACATATTAACTTTGTTGCTTGTTTCAAATTTCTTGGATTGTTTGATTGCTAAAAGATATGATGTTTCATTGCTTTGCATTCTCTCGCATTAATAGGAACGTAAAAAATGCTACCTGGATATCAAACATTGCATCAGGGCTCACAGAATACCCTGTTTTTTCTTTGAGGAATGACACAACCTTCATCTTGTTGCTTTTTTTGGCTGCCTTCCACTGGATTTGGAGATCCTCATTATCTACAAACTACATATAAAAGAGATGTTTCACATGAATGAATTTAAATATAATCATGCAAGTGGCCGACCATGTTGAGAGAATTTCAAAATTAAGAAGCTTAGATATGGTGGCTTACCTTCTTTAGTTCAGCCAGCTTCTCAGTATTTAAGACCCAGTCCTCAGAGCCAGTCCACTCAGTGATAATTTTACTCAAATCCGGATTGCAGAAACGGATCCATCTTCTGGGTGTAACTCCATTTGTTTTATTCTGAAACTTCGTAGGCCACAACTGTCAAAAAATCAGAGGTTAACAAGCATTGTCACTATAATTTGACAAGGGATCTAGACCCCTCAGCTTCAATAAACTCATTTAAACTTAGGTCTCGTTTGGTATGAAGTTACTCACTTCTATGAAAGTAATTTCCAAGTGGAACTTCCTAAGAAGCTATTTCCTGGGAAGTTGAGTTTTATAGTGTTTGGTTCATATATTCTTTTCCTGGGAAGCACACCACAATCATGTTTGGTTCACTCACTAACTTTCAGGAAAATATGTGATAAAATACTACTTTATCCCTAATCTATTAATACAAATAGTTTTATCTTATTAAATAAATTTATTTGAATAAATAATCCTAAAATAATTTAGAAAATGTCTCTCAACTTCCCTAAAGAAGTTACACTTACTGGCCTCCTACTTAGTAAATTACTTCCTTTATATTTAGGAAGTTGATTGATCAAAAGGAAGTGCAATTTTCTTCTGACTTGCACTTCCTTGCAACCAAACCAAAAAAAAAAAAAAAAAAACTTCTCAGAAAGTTGTACTTCCTTAGACAACCTCCTTCAAAAAAAACAAGACTTACATTATATTGTAATGAAAAGAAGCAGGAATTACCTTATAGAACGCATTGAAAACTTCATCCTTCACTATTTCACTATGTATTTGTGCAACTCCATTTACTGCATGACTGCCAACAACACAAAGATTGGCCATGCGGACCAACTTTGGTGGTGGTTCTACCACTTTCTTTTCCTTCTTCTGACTGCTTTTACTCTTGGATTCATCTTTGCTTTCTGGCTCATCATTACTGCCAAGTTCATCTTCTTCATCAACTGGCTCGATTTCTTCATCAGAATTCTCAGGATCTTCAGTGATAGCAGCAACAGAGCTTTCCTGGGGTTTAACAATTAAATCCGCAAAGGTGGCAGGAAGATCTACATTTTCTAATATTCTCATTTCCTTAAATTTTTTCTCCAACAGGTCAGGATCTTCTTTACCATACTCTGAAACAATGGTGCGTATCAGCTGCAAAACATGAAACAGCAGCAATTAGAGTTGATATGAGCACACTGCAGAAATAGGGTTGTTGGTCCCATATGTTTTGTTTAGCATATTCAACGTTACCTCTTCATCGATCATTTCTATGATCTCAACATGTCGTGGTAGCAGTTTCTGCATAAGCTCTAAGCTCCATTTTTCCAATGCTTCAGGTAGAACAGTATGGTTTGTGTATGCCACAGTTCTGTTGCATAATAGGCAGAATGTGAAGTTACAGTAAATAAAAGTTGAGGCAACACTTAGAGAAGGCATCTTCATGTACCAAATAATAACAAAGTATTGACAAACAAAGTTTGAAAAAAGAGATTACCCCACACTTTTCCCAACTCTTTTACTTGATTTAATGAGACAGGTAGCAAACATATATGCATATATAAAAACCAATTATCCAATTAAAGAAGAAAGAAAATTTTAAATAATAACAATGAGATGGGAAACATACGTTCATATATAAAAATCAAGTAAATCCTAGTTACAAAAGTTAAACAGAAAGCTAGAATGAACAACGAAAAGCCAACAGTAAACAGTCAATGCTAGATATGGAGCAAAGGGCAGAAAAATATGATGAATATTCACTTCCCAAGATTCTGTTTTGTTCAGATCACTTTGCAACACTTGCTTAAAAAGAAAACAAGGGAAACTGCTGAGATAAGAGACTCAGTAGATGATCTTATTTCTTAAACATATTTGAATAATGATTTCATGGTACTAAATTATCACTAAATTAATTTGTTACCCGAACTACTACCCAAAAATAAGATTATGGTCTTGTCATATTATGGATGGTCTTTAGGCTAGATGACAAGGGCCCAAGGTACCAATATTGGGGAGATTTCAGGATTGACTTAAACCATCACACATACACAACCCTCAAACCCAAAGGCCCCATTAAAGGTCCATAACCCATCTACCTTCATCTCATCCATTCAGATGGATGACACTTGGCATCCAATCAACGGTAAGCATGCTACCCCTTACCTGTCTTACTACTCCTAACTTACCATCTCTACCCCATCATATTACCCTACACCTCCCCCCCCCCCCCTTTCTTTTTCTTTTTCTCTTCATCAACAAATAGGTAATTTCTACAAGCTATTCCATATGGAAGTATTTGTAGTTTATAGACAAAATCCATATGATAAAGGTATATAAGCTATTCCTTATGGAAGTATTTGTAGTTTATAGACAAGATCCATATGATAAAGGTATATAAGCTATTCCATATGGAAGTATTTGTAGTTTATAGACAAGATCCATATGATAAAGGTGCTCAATCATCATTTAACTAAAATAGGATTTTGGCCAAGAGATTTTAAACATGGTCTTTTTTTTCAGCATTTTGCATAAAATGGCTACATGAAATACTTAGGCCTGCAACCCATCTGTGTTGCATGTGAGAGTGGGTGTGGGAGATATGAGAAATCACTGTGTCTTTAAGCCTAAGATTTTTGTCATTGGTCCAATCATGGCCCTAAATATGGTAGTAAATACCACAAAAATAAAACAGGTACTAAGAAACCCATCAAAAAATTTCTAATGCCCAAGTGACATCATAACCACCTAGCACACAGCCTGTGCATTTTTTCCAAAATAAATAACATAGTAAAATAATTCCTTGTTGAAAATTCAGCTTATCAAAGAAAAAGGGAAAAAAATAATATGTACTGTAGTTAAAATAATCATGGAAAAGAGTACCTTTGAGTAATATTCCAGGCGTCCTTCCAGGTTAGACCTTTCAAGTCTATCAAAATTCTCAGCAGCTCTGGGATGCATAGTGTGGGGTGAGTGTCATTCATCTGAACTGCAACTTTCTCAGGAAATTCTTCCCAATTTACATATGATCTAGATCTTCGCTCAAAACGTGCAATCATATCTTGGAGAGAAGCTGAACATAAGGTATATTGTTGCTTCAACCGAAGGATTTTGCCCTCCAATGAGTCATCCCCAGGGTAGAGAATGTAGCAAATCTGATATTAAGAAAAAGGATTGCAATGAGGATTCCTATATAATCATGTTGTTTTCCAAAAAAACAAACAAGCGTAAGAAGGAACATATGGTTGCAAGTTATTGAGTTTTCTGAGAAGTGGAAGCCACAAAGATAAAAGAGGAGTTAGCAAAGTTAGACAAGATTGCAATGTAGTAATTATTCATATATAATCATGCTTTTTTCCAGAAAAAGAAAAACAAACAAGCATCAAAAGGAACAAAGTTACAAGGTATTGAATTTTCTGATAAGTGGAAGGCACAGAGATAAAAGACAAGTTAGCAAAGGTAGACAAGACTGGAATGAGCATACAACAACATAAATTAGAGAAAAAAATTCCAACAGCAAGCAAGAACCAGAACAATGAATTTGCTAACTGAATTTTAAGAATGGAGCAAGCATTTTTGTTAATTAATTCAGAACCAAAATGCACACATCGTTATAAAATCATCAAAATATTCACAATCAAATCAATACCTTTTCAGCATTCACTAGAGGTTCACATGCTTTAGTGTGCTCCCCAGCATTGAAAGCATACAAATCCAGATCTTCAGTCGGAGCTTTAGTTGACCATAAACGCAGGTTAATAGTGGATTTAGTTTTATATCCTGGTATTGGGACATCATAAGCTACAGCCTTTATATCTTCTCCTCCAATCCAGTGTTTTTTTCCATCCGAACCAGAAACAACCTTGCCATAAAATTTTATAGGATATGCAACATCGTTTCTCACTATTTCCCAGGGATTGCCCATCTGCAATTGGAAAAACATAATAATTAGCAAAATCAGAAAATAAATGGAACCAAAACCTCCAACTAACTACAAAGTACCTTGACATATTTAAAGAATCACCTAAGAAAAAAATAAAGAGCAGAAAATAAGTATACCTCAAGCCAATCTTCAGCAACCTCCTCTTGACCATCTTTTGTAATATGCTGTTTAAACAACCCATACTTATATCTTAATCCATAACCCCATGCAGGATAATTCAATGTTGCCAAAGAGTCCAGAAAGCAGGAGGCAAGTCGCCCAAGACCTCCATTTCCCAATGCAGCATCAGGCTCCTAATGAAATATGTAGAACACCATAGAACAACACACAAAGACACCTACAGTAAGTATTGGTCTATACCATATCAAATTAATAACAATTACAGAGGCCTTAAAGCAGACACTTCAAACTAGCAAGGACGACTCAGTTAATTTAAAGTAAATCAGCAACATGGACCAACAATAACTCATAAAATTTGCCACCAATAATCAATAAGAGAACTAACTTATAAAGAAGAAAGTACAGGAAACCTCACCTGACGAGCCACATTTTCCAAACTGTGCCCAAGCTTGGTTAAAGCCTCTGCATAAGTGCCAGTCAGCTCTAAATTACCAATTGCATTCAACAGTGCTCGACCCTATGAAAAAAGATAACGATGAAACTATGATGAGTTACTCATAATGAACTATCGTGTTTCAGAATGAAAGCCCGGGAGATTATGATAAACCTGTAGAAATTCCATTGACAAATAGTATGCCTGCTTCATATTCAACCCCTCATAATATTCATTTGTTGCATTCCAATTTATTATAAGAGAATCACGAACACTCTGTGCGGTTGCAAAGAAGGCCTTTGGAAGCTCAAAATTCTCTGGAGAAAACGATGGTGTGAATTCTGAATGGTATTTGATACTCGATGCAATAGATGAGGCATCTGGAGTAGAAAGAGTCTGACTTGACGGTTCTACAGCAAAATATAAGAGTAAAAACTAATAATAAGTCGCATTTCGTATACCAACTAAAATACAATGCTATGAATCAAATGTTGGCGACTTCAACTGACAAGCTCTAAGGTCTAGCCAAAGATTCTAAATTTTCATGCTGCTTACTTGGTACTAGTTGTCTCCTTAACTTAACTTGAAAGCAGAAATATTGCGTTACATATCTTAGACAGACACAGCCCAATAGCTACGTTTCGAGCAACCCATCATGTCTTGCCATGTCACCATCATCAAACAAAGGATCTCAACAATTTTGCATGATCTAGTAGCTTGTAGCCTAGAACATATTTACAACTCTTCAGACTAGCTAGTTTTTTTTTTATAAAGCATGAATTTTTTCTTTTTTTAATTTTTGACACATTGCAGCAACAATACTAGTAATTCAAAAAAGGAAAGTGGGCCCCATCGTAATCCCTGTTAAATAACTAAAAAGGAAAAAGGACATCTCCTACACTTAGACAAGAGAACCAATGGACTCTCTAAAATTCATTTTTCAATAAAGTTATAATTTTTTTATTCAATATTTTTTTACTTCCTCATTCACACCACAAATTGAAGCACAATACAACCAAGTACTATATATATATATATATATATATATATATATATATATATATATATATATATATCAAACACCACACAGATAGAAGACACCAC
>CATIWR010268033.1:0-12324 GCA_949677035.1 Omphalea diandra | reverse complement strand
GTATATATTGAGATCTATCTATTTTTTTACACCTATATATATATATATATATATATATATATATATATATATATATATATATATATATATATATATTCAGCAGACGACTTGTACGACATGTATATGTGTGCAAAACTTTATGCTTCAAAATGCCCACACTTTATGCTTCACTATCTGAGAAAATGATTATGTTTTGGTGAGTCATGACTCATTGAATAAAAATAATAATCAAATTCTAATGGCATAATCAAGTAGTCAATTATCATCAAGATGCATTACAAATACATGGATTTATTTATGCAACTGTTGATACAATAATTTTTTTGTTTGTAAAGACCTTGTAAGGCAAATATTGCTCTTGGGAATTCAAGTGACATTTGATTTTGCTAGCTACTATATACCATCTCATTCATATGTTATTGTTTGATTAATAACATTTACCATGATGGGATATGTCAGTCCTTTTATCGAGTGATTTGTAAATGTTTAACAAGCTAATCACAACATCCTTTTAGGTATATATGCAAGTGTTCTTTCATAATGATAAAACATGTAGTCATTGAGATCATTCATAAGTAAAATATGACAATTCCATCACACATATAAATAATAGTATCCAATTATAGGTTTTACTTACCTTTGATGCAACCAGCCTTTATGGTATATATATATATATATATATGATTACAAATGTGTCAAAATAAATTGGTATACTTGATCATGTTTCATACAAGTGGATCTAGTATTTATACTTATTATTCTTTTATGATAGCCAAACAAGGATCTAGTATTTATACTTATTATTCTTTTATGATAGCCAAACATTTTTACACTTTTATATTATTAACTCTGGTTACATGTATTCAAATGACTTGATTCATTGTTTATTTAAACTAGACACATAAAGCTACAACATAGTTAAAATTTAGGTCAATATAAGTTTTATACAAAATATGGTGAATGTTTGAAGTATATATTATTTATATAAAAGCATAATTTAATCATGTCATACAATGTTGGATATGTCTCAAAACATACATATCTAATTGAAAATTTGATTTACTAGCAACTGCATAATGCATAACGAAACATTTTTCATGTAATTAAACTTTATCTAATTCAGCCAATAAGGTCATCAAAATAAATGAACAATCTCAGACTAAGTAGGCTTTAATAGGTTCAAAATCAGTCATAATTAAGGAGCAATATCTCTTTACACACAAAATGTTTAGTAAAACTATTTTATAAGAATTTAGATGAAACATAACTCTACACCTTTCATGTTTTATAATTCATTTAATTCCCTTTATAGGTCCATAAAATTCTAGATAAAAAAATTCTATCTTAGAAATAAAACCAATATAATTAAGCTCTTATTTCTTTTTGCTTATAATAACTTTTTGTACATGATTCTCATTATAACTTACTCTACAGTTCCTACTAATTATGCATATTTAACATGTGGAGGAGAAAATCATATTAGCTTGCTCCTATTGGTTATAAGTTTAATTTTCCTCTTTTAGTCCCTCTTCTTCATTTCTTCATCACCTATATCCCTTTAATAATTCTCATATGCTCCTTATACATTTAATAAGTTCCAAAATAGTCTTAGTTAAAATATAATAATATACATACCACATATGACAATTTATTATGCAATTACTCAAACATCTATTCACATTCAAGTGCCTTAAATGAAATGGTGTAAATATTTTCATCATGCTTATCAAATACATATATCTAAATGATCCTTTATGCAATTCATATGTTCATGTGGGATTGCAAATGAATGAGGATAAGGATGTTTTATTTTCTTCACTTCTTATAAATAATTTTATCCCTAAAATTAATATCTATCAACAAAATGGATATTGTTATTTCATGTTCTATTTGATTTACCACATGGCCTCTTCTTATGAGTGGTTTCTTCATAACACCTTAACTAAAGAGATTTCTTAATTTTATAACTCTTTTTTCTTATAATCGATGATTTTCACTAGTTGTTTAACATAAATTATATCACTTATAATTCATATTGCTAGATCCCTAAGTATATGTAAAGTATCATATTAGTACTTTTTAAGCATACTCACATGAAATACATCATGAATCTAAGATATCTCTATTTGTAATGGTAACTTGTAAGACAATTGACTAATTCTTTCTAAGACCTCATATCATCTTATATATCGAGGACTTATTTTCCCTTTTTTACCAAATTAAATTATTCCTTTCCATGGTGAAACTCAAAGGAACACTTTATCTCCCACCTTATATTCCATATCTCTCATGTGTTAGTATATATAGCTCTTTTGCCTATCTTGCATTGTTTTAAGTTTGCTCTTGATTGCTTTCACTTTGTCTATAGTGGCTTGCACTAATTTTAGCCCTTTTAAAATACGCATCCCTTCTTTATCCCAATATATAGGACTAAGACATTTTCTTCCATATTATGCTTCATATGATGTTATATGTATACTATTATTATAATGATTATTATAAGAAAAATAAATCAAGGGAATATATTTATCCCATGCACATTTAAACTCTATCACACAAGCTTAAAGCATGTCTTCAAGTGTCTAGATTATTCCTTTTTGGTCTAAGGATAAAAAGTAGTAATGAAACTCAACTTCGTATCAATGGCTTTTATAAACTCAACCAAAATTAAGATGTAAATCATGGATTCGTATTTGAAGCAATGGACACTAGCACACCATGTAATCTAATAATTTCATATGCATATTTCTTATCCAAGTACTTAAGTGGACTAGCCTATTGAATAGGCAAAAAATGAGTTGGCTTTGTTAGTCGATCAATGACTATCCATATAAAATTATTCTTCAAAGTTGTCGATAATAATACATAAAATCCATTATTATTCTCTCCCATTTTAGTATTGGAATTGACAATGGTTGTAATTTCCTAACTAGTGCTTGATGTTTTATCTTGATCAATTAATAAGCCAAACATTTTGAAATATAGGCTACCACATCTTTTTTGATTATAGACTACCAAAAATGAGATTGTAGGGTATTATACATTTTCGTCATTCTTGTATGCATGACATATGGAGCATTATGTGCTTCTTATAGGATTTCTTTATGTGAGATTCCAACATTAAGGCATCATTTTAATATCAAAATATGTTTTCTCCCCTACTTTACCTTTTCAATCTTTTCTTGTAACTTCAAATCCTTGCCTTATCTTCTTTAATTCCATCATTAAAATTGGTCTCACTCAAAAGCTAGCAATCAATATTTCATTCATTTGCATTTTTAGTTCTACATTCATAGCTCATAACTAAACTAAATAACATAATGAAATACTATAAATAAGCTATACTACTTCTTGATTTCCTAATCAAAGCATTAGCTATAACATTTTCCTTCCTTAGGAGATACTTAATGGTGCAATAATAATCTTTTAACAATTCTAACCACTACCTCTATCTCATCCTTAATTTTTTTTTAAATCAATAAATACTTCATAAAAAGTTTCTCCATATAAGTAATGCCTCCATATTTTCAAAGCAAATATAACAATAACAAGTTCTAAGTCATGTACTAGATAAGATAATTCATAAGGCTTCAATTGTCTAGATGAATTTGCAATTTCCTTAAAATACATCTTAAACCTTGAAGAGATGCATTGCTATAAATTACAAATCCTCCATTATTTGTAGAAAGGATTAATGCTAGAGCATATTTTAATTTGTTTTTTTAATTCATCCAAACTCTCACGACATATTTCAGACCACTAAGTACCATATTTTTTCAAAGTAACTTGGTCAAAAGAGCATCTATAAGTGAAAAACCTTCAACAAATCAATGATTATACACAGCTAGTCCTAAAAAACTTCAAACTTTTGCAACATTCTTTAGGATTTTCAATTTTTGTTAGATCTGCCTTTATTCCTTGTCCAAAAACTACATATCCCAAAAATACCACATGATCATCTAGAACTCACACTTGCTTAATTTAGCAAATAAAAGTTTTTCTCTTAAAATTTATAATATAATTCTCAAATGTTGTTCATGCTTTTACTTTTTGAATTGACCAACATGTCATTGCTGAACAATTCTAAATCTATCAAAGTAAGGCTAAAACTCTTTATTCATAAGATCCATGAATATAGTTGGTGCATTAGTCAAACTAAATGGCATCACAAGAAATTCATAATGCTCATACGTAGTTCAAAAAATAATGTTTGGTACATTTGTGTTTGAAATTTTGAGCTGATAATAGCCTAATTTCATGTCAATTTTTAAAATACTTATGCTCCTTATAACTAATCAAACAAATTATCTATTATTAGTAAAGGATATTTGTTCTTCATAGTGACTTGATTCAACTACCTATAGTAAATATATAATCTCATTGTTTCATCTTTCTTTTTAGAAAATAACACTAAAGAACCCTAAGGTGACTTACTAGGTCTAAAACTCAACTATGAATTTTATATCTTTATTAAGTGGCAAACTGAGCAAGTCAATTGGAATTACATATAAAAATTTGAAGAAGATCATGAGATACCACTCATCCTATGGAGACCATTCTACCACGAGTATAGCTTTTGTGGATGTAGAGGTAGGAAAGTTGACTTTGAGAATAGAGATGAACAAGTGGAGTTTAAACTTTATAAGGCCATGAAGATACCAATTGTGGAAGAAAGATGTTGAAAAATAGACAAGATAAATGATGAAGAAGGAAAGGAGAGAAAGAACAACCCGAGCTAAGATTGGATGCATATGAGAATGCCATGACCTACAAAGATAAGATAAAAAATGGCACAATAAGCACATTGTGCAACCTAACTTTCAAGAAGGATAACAAATGTTGCTTGTTAACTATCGATTAAAGTTGTTTTTAGGAAAATTCAAGTTTAGATGGTCAGGACCTTTTACAATGGCAAAAGCTCATTTCCATGAAGCAGTTGATATTAAAAAAAAAAAAAAAAGAAAAGTTTTCAAGGTGAATGGATAACATCTCAAGCCCTACTTTGGGCAGAGCTAAAGAAAAATGAAGTCATTTACTTCACCGCTACACTCGAATGAAGAAGAGAAAGGTCAAGCTACAGGACCTTAAAATAATGTTATTGGGAACAACCCAAGTCTTAATTTTTTTTTCTTACAATTTTATATGTTTTTATTTACATTGTTTTAGTTAAATTCTTGAATAAAATTCATCATCTTTGGATAGGCTTACTATGGAGAAGATGGAAGAATGTGAGGATACACAAAGCAAACAATTTAAAGTGAATTTTCAAAAAGGGTGGTAGTTAATTTGTTTGATAATTAATATGCATTTTGAGTTCTAGTTATTACTTGCCCATTATTAATATTTGCTAAAGTTGTTTTCAATTGAATTCCATGTCAAAATAGTAATTAAGATGAAGTTAGGTGGCCTTTTATGTAGTCTAGGTATGTAAAAAATTCTAGAGATTTTAGAAATCCAAATCCATTAGGAATAGGAGGGAAGCCATTGCCTATAATAAAGATGAAGCTACACTTTTGCTATAATTCTCATTTAAAACATCAATTAAACTGAAACAAATGAACCTTTCATAACTTAAGATTAAGGAGGAACCATCTTTACCCTTTCCACCACCATCTCTTAAAATGCCTAAGCTTAAAGTTCCACCTTCACCCACCAAAACCGTCATCTCGGAGCAAGCCACAACATTTTATGCCTACCACTAAGCTTTTCCTAAAGCAAATGAGATGCCATTCACTCTTAAAGAGATATTAGGCATGTAATGGAAAGCTAAGGGAATTCCAATAAACATAGAATTAGAAGAGTCTTTAAGTGATGATGAAGAAAGAGGAGAGAAAGAGCTTGAGGCATTCACTTTAAAGAGAGGTAGGGGAGATCACCTAAAGTCAAAAGGAGAAGGGAAAGACCTATGAAGTATTAGAGAAAAGTATTTTAGGTCCTAAAGCTTTGAACTTTCTTTTATTTTTAGTGTCTTTGATGATGTTGATTTTAAGTTTTTGATGTTTATTTAGTGTTTGTTATTGTTAATTTAATGGTTTTCATTTTAGTTGATATGGAGATTATATAGTAAAAGACCCAATTTGATGGATTTTATCATTGTTTAGAATGTTTTTGAAGTTATTTTTCAATGAAAAAATAAAATTTTTTAAAATCTGAAATGACCAGAGTTAGGGGCTATCATACCCCTAACTAAAGTCGAAGTCATGACTAGCGCAATGGAGCGCCACATCCACTGAGTCACTGTTATAACTTATATCACAACCCATAACTCCATCACACTCTAAATAGCCACAAGGGTTACCACACTTGCAACATGTGTCATAAGTTGTGATAGCCTCAATTTAAAAGCTATGAGAGGGAGTTTTCGAAGAGAAATTTGAAACCCATTTGAATTTTAAATAAGTCCCAACCAAAAATGAACCTTCCCACTTTATAAATAGATTTTTTTCTCCATAATTTAACTCACATTCACTCAAACATTCATTCAAAGTTTAAAATCACTTAGGAGTATTACGAGCATCAAGTCTTCCTCCCTCTTTTAGCTACTAGATTAGCTATTTACTTATTTGCTCTTTCATAGCCACCACCATCACATTTCTAAAACTTTCATCATCTCAAGATGTGGTCAAGTGCTTCATCTCTAAAATAAATAAGGAAGCAACAGTAAAAGGTACAAGAGATTTGTCATCAAAGTATAATTCTCCCTTCCCCATTCTTAATGATGAAAAAGGTAAGAAATTTCTTTCTCTTGACTTTAGAGTGCATATTGCATGCAAATTTATAAATGAGCAAACTTTGGTGTAATTAGAGATGATTTATAGCATGAAAGACTTTTTAGATTAGTTAGGTTGGGTACAATTTGCATTCACACCACCTCCATCATAAGTTATTATTTATGATGTAAGTGCATATGCACCTGTTAGACTAGGTTATTCAAACCTAAGTTAAGACTCTCTTTTGATCTTGACAATATAGATTGAAAGTTTTAATGTCAATTTTAAGTATTTTTTTTACAATTTATAAGAGTTATCTTCAATGGAAGTCAAAATCTCCATTTTTTAGAAGAACAAAGGAATTTGCAGTCGATATCCCCTAAGTTGCGACCATGACACTGCTATAAGAATGAATGAAGCTAGTCCAGAGGAATTCGCGGGTAAATTTACAGCTGCGACTTAGTTGAAGGAGCCTTGGTTAAAGTACATAGGAATTCGTGGTCTTAGTCATGCCCATGATATAGTGATCTCGCGACCGCAACTTTTGAGAGTGGTTAGAACACAATGACTATATTTTCCTTGGTGACCAATGAAAAGTTGACATGTGGACTAGCCATTAGACACAAATAGGGTTTTTACCTGCAATTGAAAATTCGCGACCGTGAAAGAGTAGTAACAACCGCGACTTTTGCCTGACAAGCATTTAATGCTAAATCTACCTAGCACATATTGGAGATTTGTTTATTGTTTTAGAGTAACGTCTCTTTGGTGGATGTAGGCTATAAATACTCCACCAAATTGATGTTAATAAAAAAAAAGAACTATTGGTAATGCCAAAACTCTTGCAATGTTATTTGTCAACATTAATTCTTTATTTCTTTATACATAGTTTGGTGTGAGCTTTAAACAACTTTTGGGTTAGGTTTGAGAGTTAGCCCTTGTATAGAAAACTCTTGTATAGGTTTGAGAGTGAGCCTTAGAAAACTCTTGTATAAGTTTAAGTGTTAGCCTTGGAAAACACTTGAAAGATTTGGTATGAGACTAAAACACTAAGTTGAGTGTGAGCTTTGGGAAAACACTTGTAAGGTTTGGTATGAGCCTAAACACTAAGTTGAGTGTGAGCTTGTAAAGCACTAGTGATTGAGTGAAACACCCAATTGGTGAATTGGGAAGTGGATGTAGGGTTGGTTAATACCCGGACCACTATAAAACTCTTGTGTTCATTCTTCTCCTACCATTTCTCTAATATTTCATTTTTGAGAGCTTCCTTTAAAATCAAAAGTTCAAATTTGTCACCAATTTAACCCCCCTTTCTTGGTGCACTAGGGCTAATAATGCACCAAAGTAATGTTGCGTGTTTATGTGTTTGCATGGCAATAGGAAATAATTAAGGTACTAATAAGTTTAATAGAACTTTCTTTTACATTTTCTTTTTCCTTTTAGTTAGTTATGTTTTTGTTTTCTTTTTCTTTTATCTTGGATTGGCTACTTAATTATCTCAGTTTTCTCTAGTGTTTACCGTAATGTAGGCTGAAAGCATGAAAAATATTTGGATGTAATCAACCTTTCACCAAGATGAGAGGGGAGTATTTCATTCTATACAACCGATTTTATATTTTTATGCTCAAGAATGCATATCATTAAGAATAATATTATATTTAAGTGTTATGAAGAGGATTATAATCTTTTGCTCACACCTATATTATGCTTGCACCTATGTATATGTCTAAATGGAGCAAATTTTTTTTTTTATGATTTTTGCAAAGATATGTAGCTTAGTTAAGCTTTATTTGGTAATCACTATGAGTTATTATAAAAGAGATGTGCATTTGAGAAAAATAAATATTGAGTTAGTTACTAAATTGAGGAGTGTAACTTATGAATTTATAATAATTAGAATTTAATGAGATTATAATTTATATGTATGTTGAAAAAATTAATTTGGCTAGCTATTAATAGATATAATTGTATGAGCTTAAATGAAAAAAAGAATTGCTATTATGTTTTATTAATAAATAATGATGAAGTAGTTTAAGAGATGATTAAAAAATGATCAAAATCAAATCAAAAGAAAGATAAATATACACTATGCTATTTTTGGGATGCTTAGTAACTGGGGATCTTCATGACCAATATCGATTTTTACATAAAACAACAAACCAAACACGAGTATACAAAGCACTTTGAATCAAGTTATATGTTGAATAACTAGGTGCATTCATCACCAATGTTTGTATTTGCAAAAAAAGGCATGCAAACTCTTTGAAAAAAAACTAAGAAGAATGAAAATGTATGGTTCTTAAAAGAAAAGTGAATCCTAATGATCTCATGTGCTTAAAGCTATTTTTTCTTTATTAATCACTGAAAGGAATGGTGATCTAACATAGTTTATATCATGATTATGCCTATTGATCATCTAGTTAGAAGGATTATTGAGATATATGTTACCCTTGTTGTCTCTAACTTTCCACGAATAAGTGAGTTTGCTTTTCAACATAGTAAGCTTACTTAAGTTCATTTGCTTAAATAAGCTATTGTTTGGTATAGCTATTATAATACTTAGCTGATTATCCTTGCAAGCATGATGAGGCTATATATGTCTTATAAAAATTATGAAAAAATTTGGCTGTCAATTCTTTATTACTTATAGACAAATAATAGTTCAAGTGTGAGGGAATTTGCTAGGCTTAATTTATTCATAGTTATTTGATGAGTTTTGAGGTTGATTTGATGTTAATCTATGTTTAAATTAAGATATTTTAAGTTAATTTATGTTATTTCCTGCACTTAGATGCTTTGTAGGTATTTTAACAATTTTGGAGCAAAATTAGACTAAAATAGGCAAAGATGGCAACTTTAGGGATTAAGCTAGATATTTTGACATGTAAAAAGTGATCGCATGTTGTTGTGGCTGAGACAAAAGTTGCAGGTTGCCACTTTTGATGCAAAAATTGCTATCACATCTGTGACAAAAGTCGCAAGCTGTAACATGGGCATGACAAGACCTACGTTTTTGTCTATGTCTTAACCTTTTTGAAGGGATATATCAAACAAACTCTTAAGGCATTCTAGAAAGAAGAAAGGAGCAAAAAGAGACCTTTCAAACACTTAAAAAAGGCATTTTGAAGGAATAAAATATGGAGAAACAAGCTAAAACTTAAGATTAAGTGTAAAAGTTTTAAAGATCATTTGATAAGGAGAAAGAAAAAGAGGAGATTCATCAAGCCAATTAAGTGGTTTCATCTTTCCTTTTCTATATCTTATTTCCTTTGTTAAAAAAGATAATATTACTTTTGGATTTGTCTTGCTTTATTAGTTTGTTAGGCTAGATCTTTGATTTAGGACCTTGATGTAGCCATGGATATTGATTGATTAACTTATGATTTTAATGATTATATTAGGACTTTGTTCTTTGCAAGTGAATGATTTTCAAACCTAATGCTTGTGATTGCTTGGTCACCAATTACATGATTTATATTTCATTTATATATCAAGAGATTATAAATTAAAATATACCTAGAATCAATCCTTTTAGGTTAATTGATGAGTAATGATACCCACTTATCCTATTGCTATCATTTAAAGAATCGTTATATCTTAATGAATGATTTATTTATAATTCATATTGAGAGATGGGTCTAAAATATTACAAAGTTAAGTGACTACTCAAGAGAGAAAACTTAATTATTGTAAAGATAATCAATAGTTGCATTGCTTAATCCAACATAACATTAAAAGATTAATGATTTCATGATTGTGCAAGTGTCCTAGGTAATTGATCATAAGGTTTTGTTTTTTAACTGCTTTTTTCTTTTGTATTGAATTATTAGTTTAGTTTATTTTCATTGTATTAGTAATTATTAATTTATTTTATTTTCATTGCATTGGTGGTTTAGATAATATCTCAAGTATTCATTTTCCATATAAAAATAGAATCATCATATTTCAACACTTATAGCCCTTATCACTATGGGACGATATTTACACACACTTGTGTAGTATATTACTTGATCACTGTTTTCTTATAGCCTTTGGTAAGTTGATGACAAATGTGTGCTACATAAAAATCTCTAAGTGGTAAGTGCAAAGGTCAGAAGTAATAAAGTGTACTATGAGTATGGATATTGTTCCCACGAGGATTGAGTTTAAGTACTAAGTATCTTATATCTTATATTACATAAAGAATTAATAGTGGAAGATAATTTTAATTATAAATAAATAAAGCAAAGTAAAATACTAATAAAGATGAGAGATAATCAATTGAAAAGAATAGTTAGGGGTTCAACTTCACGTGATAACCTTCTATTGGATCCCTAATCCATGTCTAATTGATTTATGTAACAAATACTACTATTAAGTCACTAAGGTGGTCAATTAATCCATCTCAAGTAGAAATTGACATGCAAAAACAAGTTATCTAAAGGTCCCTAACTCAAAAGCCAAACATCATGCAATTTCCTTTTAATTCAAAACTCTAAAGATAGAAATGAGTTATTAATATTTCTCAACTCAATAATAAAGCAAAGGAATTGTTGAAAAGCTCCATTTCATGAAAAGAACCCCTCAATTGTCAATTCTTAAAACTAAGATAATCAATGGCCAGTTGATCAAACAATTAAGACTCAACTATTGCTAATACCAACGATGCAAGAAACGAAATAGATTTAGATTAAAAAATTCAATGAAAGTTATGCAAGATCCATTTACAACCTTCACCAATAAAGTTTAGTTTATAACATAATAAAGAGAAAAAAATAAAATAAATAAAATAGCTTCAAGAATAGCCATGGATTCTTTCTTAGTTACTTGAATTATTGCACCTTCTCTTTTTAGAATTTTGATGCAACCCTAGCTTGAATGATATTCCCTTCTTTTGGTTATCCCCTCATACCCTAATTCTTGTTATTTTCCTCGTTCAATAGTTTTCCAGACATCCCCTCAAATAAAAAAGCTTAAATGCCCATAAAAGGAAAATGAATCCCCTTCAAGTATGAGTTACAAGTATGATTTAATGAGGTGCACAGTCAAGCACATGGTCACACCATTCTGCAATAACTATCTTCAAATTTCCCTTTCTATGGATGCCCATACGCATAATTGTGTTATATGTTTCTATCTTTATCAACTACTTTCTTGCAATGAAGGCACAACCATGCACTTGGAAGCATGGTCGAGCATCCTCCTGATGCTTGTTAACACTTAGTTAGGCACGACTATTCACATGGCGATGCTTCATCTCTTTTTGTCCTTTTAATTTTTTTTCTTTAATTCTTTGCCTACAAACACAAAATAACCTCAATAAGGTTTAACTTAAGGCATAAATTAAGCATTACTTCATAAATTTAGATGGAATAACATATTAAATACTAGACTTATGAAACTAAGTTTCACACTTGTTACTAAGGGCTAGTCACAAGGATATTGTAAAAAGAGAAAAATAAATATTAACTGAACCTAAGTTTTATCTTTTGGACTCGACTAACATAATCAATAGCATATCAATGCCTTATTTAGTGTACATATATGTTAAGTACAACCCATTTAATGTAAATAACTATAAAATAATTCCTATCTACGTAAATATACATGATATAAGGAAAGAGAGAGAGAGAGA
>CATIWR010268027.1:0-27912 GCA_949677035.1 Omphalea diandra | reverse complement strand
TTCCACCTTTTCTGAACCTTCTCCTGACTGAGGGATGTTTTCATAGTTCTTGTACTGCTCTAGTCTAGTTTGTCGGTACTTCTCCCGGGAAATACTCAGTCTCTCCCAAGGAATCCCCTGAATGTCCTTTCCTCTCCTAGCATCTGCAGCAGATGTATCTGTTATCTTATTGTCCTGCATGATGAATCACCACCACCCCCATCCCCATCCCAAGAAGAGGGGAAAAAAAAAGATAAAAAAGAAGGCAGAAACAGGCTTTGTTACTAAAATTGCAATAAAAATACGTATTTGATCAGAAAGAAAGAAAAAATGGAAAACAAAGGAACAAACAGAGAAGAGAAGCATTTTTCATTCGGGAGAGACAAACCTCTGCAATAACTAAAAACAGAAATTGGTATAAAAAAAATAAACGAACCAAATGATCATATTCATCATCATCATCATCAGACTCTGAATCTCCCATGAATCTACCACGGAAATACATGTCATCCTCCACTTCTGCCATCTCATAATCATCTGCCATGTAATCCATTTCATCTCCTTGGTATTGGGACATATTGTAAGCAAGGATCCCTGACACAGAAACAATCCATATGTATGTATATAGAATCCATTTCCACGAAGATATTTTATGCACTTGAAGATTGGAAAACTGGCACAAATATATAACTTCATGAGTAATTTGCCTACCACTTAGTGCTTTCAATTGCAAAATAGAATCAAGCTATCATCTTTTTTGAAGACTTGTGGCTACACAGTGTGGATGCATCAACCTTATTAATTGATTTCTAAGGTCCTGGCATTTACATAAAAGAAAGTGATAAGAAAATTTCCATGGTCCCACCAAATGCTTTTATTTAAAGGAGACAAATATCTGATGCAACTTTGTTTACTAACAATGGCATGTACACTCAAACTAAGAAATGAATTTTTTATGCCAATCAGAGTTGATAAAGCTGCACCTCGGAACCAAAGCTCAAAAACACTCTGTCTAGCACTTTCTACTAAGGTCAAACAGGGATGAACATTTCTATGCACAATGTGCAGCAAATGAGCACCTCCATAATATTTTTATTGTCTATTTGTTTCTATTTCATTAACAATAAGTTTTATCCCAAGAAGCACTAAGTTCCCACCAACTACCCCTCTCTCTCTCTCATCATTTTCCTCTATTCTTCGATTAGGACCATCTGTCATTTTTCCCTTTCATTTTTTTTCCAATTTCCTCCATTAGTCTATGGCGATTGAGGTCTCCAGACGCTAGAAGAAATGAAGAGAGGATTACTATATGATATCTTCCCTTCATCGTCTAAGGAATCATCCAATATCAAGTACATCAAATGCTATGATTGTTCTTTCCTTTGAAATGATTTCTAAAAGTCAATCTAGCAAAGGATTCAGTTGATTCCTCCCAAAAGTGAAAATTTGTATCCCTTTGCAAACATCACTTCTTAAATGTGCAATGATTGCCCATATAGAGAATTAAGACTACCTACTTCCTGCATCTGACTGATTGTCTCTTTGGTAGACAAATCCAAACATAAATATGTTTGGATCTATACAATGGAAAGTCTTCAGAAAAAAGTTACCCCCCTCTCCCCGTAACCCCAAAAAAAAAAAAAAAAAAAAAACCACACACTTTTGTTTTCTTTTCTATTATCTTAATTATAAATTGTAACTGAAGGATTAAGATGTTTTGAGTAATCCCATCACTGAGAAATTAAAGAAATATAGCTAGGAGGATGCCCTTATAAAGAAGTAAGACTACCTTCTTCCTACATCTTACCATTTGTGTGTCTCTCTCGCAGTCGCTCTTTTTTCTCATCTTGCTCATAAAGTCTTAACTGGCTTTGAAAGAATAATTGAAGGATAAAATGTTTGGAATCCCATCACTGAGAGATTAAAAGCAAGTTAACAAGGAGGATGCTCTTATAAAGAGTACACACTCCAAACTTCCAATTTACTTCATGCTCTTTTCCTTCCCCCTTTTTTCCAAATTAAGGAGGTTGTAGGACATACAAAAAGGAATTCTTTGAATGAATGCAAAAGAAGGGTCTAAACAATATTTGGTGAAGAGGTGCACCACTAAGAGACATCTAGGTAATAAAAGCTAACTATTCAGTCCCTGTTTTATTCATTTGGATTTTTCTTAATCAAGCTCTATAAGCCAGTGGTTTTAGAGATTCATGCATGAAAACCATTGGCAATTGGTCATTGTGCTACATATGGAGCAAATCATTCTGGGAGGACTACAAGGCACAAAGGGAACAATATGAAGTGAGACATAAAATAATTTATTAGGAAAGTGAACAATACTATGCTTGATTTGAGCGTACAAGAATATATACTTTACAGCATGATAGTTGGGGGCATCTTAACAAGTAAATTTCCTGACATATTCTTGTTGGCTATGGATGAGAATGCATGCATTCTTATATGTAATCACCACCTAGAGGGATGACTTGAGATGTGTATTCTGTTGCAGAACCCTCAAGTTTAGGCATTACAGCCCTCTTCAAACTTCTTCAACTTTTTATATGATATATTGTTAAAAATATGAAGGACAGACTAGGCAGTCAGACTAAGTACCCTTGCCATGCCATTATTTATAAGTGATGGAGGACAAAAGAATACACCGTTTGACACACTAGTTCGCATATCGAGGTTGGTCTTCTAGCTCAGAAGGCTAACTAGAGGAGATTTAAGACTACAAAAAATCTCCAAAACAAGAGAAAATTACAGAGAATAAATATTTTACCAGAAAAATATAGAACAATGCAAGTAACGCTTGCAGTTGTATCAAATTGGGATGATAAAGCTTGCATATTTGGTGATGATGACACGGTTATTATAATTTCTGATGAAAACCTACAAAGGAGGAGAGGGGGGCTTTTGAAGAAAGAAAGAGTCTATCTTTGCTATTAAAGACAGATGGGTTTGGAGATTCGACTCACCCATCATGGTGCAGCATGCAACAGTCAATTGATGTTGAAGTAAGTGGAATGCATTTCTAAGAAATGATTATAAAGAAAAAGCATATAATATTGAAATCAAGAATCTTGCAAGACAATAAGATATTGAAAGTATGAGAATAAGAGAGTCTATGCATTAAAGAAAACGCAAATAGTGAATGATGAAATTAACAGAGAAGCAATAAAAATTAGAAAGAGCTCAATTGAAATTAATTAGAGGAAGATGTTATCATCAAGTAAAAAAGTTTCCCTTTTTTTTATTTTTTATTTTCCTTTCCCTGCTCTCTCTCTCTCTCTCTCTCTCATAAAACAAAGAAAGAAAAAAGAAAAAAAAAATCGTTTGGATTATTAGGCGATCTACATCTGAAATACGAATGCCAATAAAAAGTACAAAGATAATCAGAGACGAAACCAAGAAAAATACTCCGAGACGATGGTGGTAAAGGCGGTGGCCGAAGCAGAGATAGCGGTGACGTTCGTTTTGTGCTACAGGCGTTGATCCGGTGATTAATCCAAGCAAATTAACAAAGGGATCATTATCCTCACTTGGCAATTTTGAGAGAAATAGGGGAAGGGGAAGGCACAAAAAGATGGATGATGTACAAACAAACAGTCTAGTTTTACGTTTCTGCCCCCCATTTTTAGCAAAATTTTCGCAAAGTCCGAGGGCAATAGTATTCACCCAAATAAACATACAGTTAATTTAAATACTAGATAAGCGTAAAATAAAATAATCCTCACAGACAAAATTACAGTTTATTTTGTTTTCATAGGGAAATTTACAGAGTTTTTGTTAGAAGAAAATGACCAATTGCTTCGGTGTATATATTGTAGTCGTCATGGATTTGACTCTGTTGGAGATCAGATGAACACAAACGGTTACTGAGGGTGAGATGGAGATGAATGCCACAGCAAGATGGAGTCGAACTCTGCACAACGCCAACATTCATATAAGTAGTAATACATTGATGTTCCTCAACCTCAGTTCTCGCATTTCAGTTCGGTGTGACCATAATACTGCTCGCTGCCGTTTGTCCACTAGCTCTACTTCCCTTACCAAGGAAGAGTCCGCGAAAGCTCCCGCGAAATCGGTGGCCCATCGCCTTATTCTCCTTTGTCATGCTCACAGATCTTGGGATAATCCTTTATTGTGCGGTAATCACATTTTTGTCGATTATATTAGCTCATTTTGATATCGTACGTCGGGGAAATAACAAAGGAAATAAAAGTTTTTTTTATTATAAATAGAGCCTTAATTTCTTCAGTTTGATCATCCCAAAAATTGTTTACTTATCTCTTAGGCGATTTTCAATATTTCTCTATCTTTTATAATATTTCATTTTATAGTTTTTTTAGTCTTTTTTTTAGTGAAACATAATTTTGTTAGTGTTCGATGACGTACGCATAATTGACCGAACCTTATTAAATTATGTTGTTCTTATTATTGTCTTTATTTTTCAATAGCTATTTTGTAGGGTATAGTTGTAGTGATATATTGTGCTATTAAATTATTATTAGGGTGATTCTGTCTAAAGAGTTTGAGTTTTAAGTGAGACCGTTTGTGACCCTTTCAATCTTTTATGGAAATCGACATATAATGTGGTTTTTCAGTACAATCTTTCACTCTCTATTCACCTATAAATTTATTAGATGAATTTGATGAGTGAAATATTACTCTTATTCCACAACAATTGGTATCAGAGCTAAAGGTTATTCTTAGTATGCTCTGTGGTTGCAATTTAATCTGACCTTCCACTTCAAAAAAGATTTTTTTGGGCTAGTTGTATTTCACTTTGAAGGCTAGTGGAGAATTTTGTAATCGAAATGGAGAATTGTTCAAAATTATCCACACCTACCATGTCGACAGTTTCATCACAGCCCATCTGGGCAAGAACTGTCATGACAAATTCAAAATCGATGGTGAAAAACTTTGATGACATAGGTCATTTCGGTATGTGGTAAAGTGATGTTCTAAACGCTCTTTTTCAGCAAGGTCTAGATATTGCCATTGAAGATGAGAAACCAGATGATGTTGAGGAGAAAGATTGAAAGATGATCAATCGATTGACATGTGGTACAATTCGATCATGCCTTTCTAGAGAGCAGAGGTATGCATTCTCAAAAGAAACTTCTGCAAGTAATTTATGAAAGACACTAGAAGAAAAATTTATGAAGAAAAACAGTGAGAATAAACTTCACATGAATAATAGGTTGTTTCGCTTCACTTATGTACCGGGTACCACAATGAATGATCATGTTACCAATTTTAATCAATTAGTTACTAATTTGGTAAACGTAGATGAGACATTTAAAAATGAGGATCTAGCTCTGATGTTGCTGGGATCACTTCCCGAGGAGTTTGAGTTTCTTGAAACTACTCTACTTCACAGGAAGACTGTTATATCTCTTAAAGAAGTATGTGTTGCCTTATATAGTTATAAACTAAAGAAGAAGGACAAGAAGGTCAGTTCCAGCAGAGATGCAGAAGCTTTGGTAATCAAAGACCGTTTGCAGAATCAAAGTAGGAGAAAAAAGGGGAGATCCAAGTCAAAGCCCAAGTTGAGTAAAGATGAGTGTGTCTTTTGTTTAGAAAAGGGACACTGGAAGAAGGATTGTCCAAAACTGAGAAATAAGGGCAAACTCGATAAAAAAAAAAAGCTATAACAGAATCAAGTGTTGCTGAAATTGATGAAGCAGTGTCGGATTACTCGCTTGCTACATCATCAAATGACTTTTATGATGTATGATTACTAGATTTAGCATGTAGCTATTATATGTGTCCCAATAAGGAGTGGTTCTTTGATTTTAAAAAACTTAAAATGGTGGAGTTGTCTACACAACAAATAATATCCCTTTGACAATATATGAGGTTGGTTTGATTCATTTGAGAAATGCGGATAAATCAATCATCACATTAACAGATGTTCGTTATGAACCAGAATCGAGCAAAAATCTCATCTCTGTCGGGATCCTAGACTCAAAAGGGTTCGAGATGAAAGTGAAAAATGAAGTGATGAAGATTATCTTTGATGCACGTATGATATTAAAGGGAATTTGAAAGAACAATAATATTTCCACTATCTGGGTAGTACAGTTATAGGGACAGTAGCAGCAACAATTGTTATAGATGATCGAGAGTCAGAAGCAACCAAGCTATGACAAATGCGCTTGGGGCATACTGGAGAAAAATCTTTGAATTTGCTTGCTAAGTAAGGATTATTGGAAGGAGTGCAAACTTGTAAATTGGACTTTTGTGAGCATTGCATCAAAAGAAAGCAGACAAGGGTCAAATTTGGGACAACAATCCATAATACTGAAGGTATCTTGGATTATGTTCGCTCTGATGTTTGGAGTCCCTCCAAAACTAGTTCTTTGGGAGGGAAACACTATTATGTGACCTTTGTTGATGATTTTTCTAGGAGAGTATAGGTGTACACAATGAAGACAAAGGATGAAGTGTTAAGAGTTTTTCTGAAATGAAAAAAGATGGTGGAAACTCAGGCAGACAAAAGGATCAAACGTCTTTGAACAGACAATGGTGAAAAATATAGAAACGATCTATTTGAGAAAATTTGTGAAAATAAAGGCATTATCAGACACTTCACTATCAGATTTACACCACAACAAAATGGTGTGGTAGAACGCATGAATCGAAAATTACTGGAGAAAGTTCGATGTATGTTATCCAATGCTGGGTTGGGTAAAGAATTTTGGGCTGAGGTTGTAATATATGCGTGTGACCTCATCAATCGCCTACTATCTACTGCTATTGATGGAAAAACACCATTAGAGAAATGGTTTGGAAAGCCTGCTGCAGATTATGATTCCTTATATGTATTTGGTTCAACTGCATACTACCATGTTAAGGAGTCAAAGTTGGATCCAAGAGCAAAGAAAGCATTGTTCATGGGGATCACCACCTCTAGCATAAAAGGCTATCGTCTATGGTGTCCAGAGACAAAGAAAATAGTTTTTAGCAGGGATGTCACCTTTGATGAATCTACCATGTGGAGAAAGGTGGATATTGAGCAGTTAGATGATACTCTCAAGCAGGTGGAGTTTGAAAGAATAGTAATCCCATTAGATAAAGATGGTGTTGAGACTCATCCTACGTTAGAAGGAGATTCTCAAGAAGAAGGAGTTTAAGGACTTCCTCAGCAACTTGAACCAAGTACATCTAGAAGGCCAGAGATGGTGCATAGAATATCTGGCTGCTTTGCTGATATGGTGACTTATAAGAAGACGATAGGATTACCTGGTCACTATATTGATATAATGGCTCATGCATCTCTAGTTGTTGCTGATGACATTCCTACCACTTTTACTAAAGCAGTCCAAAGTTCAGAAGAAGAAAAATGGATGATTGTCATGTATGAAGAAATACAATCACTTCATAAGAATTGGGCTTGGGAACTTGCTAGTCTCCCAAAGGGGAAGAAAACAATTGGATGCAAATGAGTTTTTGCAAAGAAAGAAGGATTTCCTAGCCAAGATGATGTTTGCTACAAAGCAAGATTGGTCGCTAAAGGCTCAGACGGAGGGAATTGATTATAATGAGGTATTTTCTCCAGTTGTGAAACATTCCTCCATTAGAATTTTGTTGGCTTTGGTAGCACAATTGGATTTAGAACTAGTTCAATTGGATGTAAAAACTGCATTTTTACATGGAGACTTGGAAGATGAAATCTACATGACTCAGCTAGAAGGGTTCAAGGTTGTTGGAAAATAAAGTTTGATATTAAATTTGGAGACACTATCAAAAGTTGTTTGAACAAAGATTAAAGATGTTGAAATTCACCGAAGTGGAGATTTGTTGACTATGTTGGCTCATTTTGATATCCCACATCGGGGAAATAATAAAGGGAAGTGAGGTTTTTTTGTTATAAATAGTCTTAATTCTTTCAGTTTGATCATCCAAAAATTGTCCACTCATCTCTTAGACAATTTTCAATATTTCTCCCTCTTTTGTAATATTTCACTTTGTAGTCCTTTTCTTAATGAAATATAATTTTGTTAGTGTTCGAGGACGTAGGCATAATTGGCCGAACCTCGTTAAATTCTGGTATTTTTATTATTGTCTTTATTTTTCAATAGTTCTTTTGTAAGGTAAAGTTGTAGTGATATATTGTAGGGTGATTTTGTCTAAGGAGATTGGGTTTTAAGTGAGACCGTTTGTAACCTCTCCAATCTTTTCTAGAAATCAACCTATAGTGTGGTTTTTTAGTACAATCTTTCACTCTCTATTCACGCATAAATTTATTAGGTGAATTTGGTGGGTGAAATATTATCATTATTCCACAACAATTTCTTCCTCCAATTTTAATTGCTCTGATTGCTTCTATTATGTAGGTTTAGATATGATTGCAATTCCTCCATTTTCTTACTTCTCTTGTAAACTAAATCTAAGTCCAGTTGTCAAAGCTGTGACAAACACTTTATGGTTCCTCAATAGCTTCTCTCATCTCCATATCACTAACAGCTAGTGATTTGTTTCTTTCTTTCTTTTTTCCTTGTCTTTGCACTTGTGTTTTCTCCATTAGATCCTGATCGACCTCTGAGCAAAGCTGGAATAGCTGATGCTGCCAAAGTCTCTCTAAATCTCCAACAGCTTGGTTGGATTCCTCAGCTTATTCTATCTAGGTTTGCATCCTTTCAATAAAAAGCATTTCTTTTTTCCGTTAAATCACTCACATTTTTAGACCTCATATTTGGGGTGTGTTATTCATACAGCGATGCGACAAGAACTAGGGAAACACTTAAAATAATGCAGGAGCAAGTGCCAGACTTTTTGGATGCGGAGGTTCATTTCATTCCAAGTTTCTATTCGATTGCTGATTTGGATGGACAGACTGCTGAGTATCTTCAGCTAACTATCTGTAGATATTCAAGGGTTGAGTTTGTTACAGTAATGTGAGTTCCATCCTTCCACTAGATTATGTTATTACAGTTCCACATTTACGCTAGATTACTGATAACTATTCTACTTAAAAAATTACAAGTTAGGCCACTTGTGAGGTCTGAACTAGAATAAAATTAGCCCTTCTTATTTACAAGATTTGAGATGATTGTGTTTTGTTTTCCAAATTTTTTCTTGGTAAGCCTTTCTAATTTCTTTTTATTATTGCCCAAAAATGTTATGACTCAAATTGTTTTGGAAAACATCAACAAAGGAAATGGAAAAGAAAAAAAAAAAAGAAGTAGAAGAAAGAAACAGACATGTAGGCATTTTCCTGTTGTGTTGGTTGGACCTCTGATATTATTGCTATCAATGATCAAAAGTACAATTATTCTTAGTTAGATACACAGGTGCATTGGACATAATAGGGGGTGGGAGTAGGCTGCCTCATTGTTTACTGGGTTCTCTGTGGAACTGAAGACATGCAATGCTGCTTTGCTTGAAGCTACTGGGAAGTCCTGGGAAGAGGTTAAGCTGATTTCTTTTCATGAATGACATATGATCGTTTGACACAGTTTCCTTGTTATTCTATAAGTATACATATGCTTTCCTCTCAACAAATTGATAAAGTTCTATTAGATGATAGCATTTAATATTTCGCTTGCTTTGGAAATTATTTTACACTTTACACTTTGCCTAAGAGCAAAAACAAAGTGGAAAGTAAGTGGAAGTCAAGAAAATAAATAGAAATCCAGTCAACGAAGAGAACTACATATTTATATATATTTGGTTTGCTTATGTAGGCAAGGAAAATAGAGAGAAAGTTGCCTAATTCCTATTACAATTTGTTCTTCACTTTTCCTAAAAAATGAATAATTATGGGGTTGAAGAGGTAACTCAGCATATTTTCCCCCTCACTTTCCTCCTCAATTTGGAGAGGAACTGTTTTTGGTTACTTTCACTCTTCTTCCACAAATAAAGGAAAAGGAAAGCATTCACTTGTTTTCTCTCCCTTTTCTTGCCTCCTCACTCTAAGCTTAGACTCATAAACTGGCAAAGTAACACCTTTAGCTTCTTTTCTTAATTCAGGTCCTGTTTCAAAAGTAGTAGTGAATTTTTTTTGGAGTGTGAAGATTTACTTCATGACGGTTACCAACCATGTTTAAACCATGTTGATTCAGGTTATGAGGTTCAAGCAAGAAAGTGGAAGAGTGGTTGGGTGATGCATGTTTTAGAGAAACATTTATAGTGTAGTTTGCAAAAGCTCAGCAACCCGGGATTAGGAATTTGGGGAGTTCGGATTGATGGTTTTAAAGAATTTGTGGTCATACCTTTAATAAACCAGGTGAAGCTGGGATTAAATGAAAAACAAACAAAGGAAAGACACATAAATAATGTATTATTTCACTAGTCTTTCTTATTCTAAAGCTATGTTGCATATCAAGATTTGATTCTAATAATTAATACCTTATTCTAGTCGGAGTTTAAGATCAACACCTTATGCTATTAAGAATGTAAGTTCTAGCCTTATTCTAGAAGGATATTACTTGATAAATAAGGCTGGAATGTCTAATTTCAACTTTCAAGGCAGATTTCAGAGTAATAAAATAAACCAGCTAATGGAATTATATTCTTCTGGTTGTCACCAGGAGATTCAGCCTGTGATTTGAATTTTGATATCTTTCCCCTTTGTTTGTGTTCTTTGTCAATTTGGTATTAGCATATTTCTGCTGCATCAAACTGCGTACTATCCTTCATTGCTTTGGCTTTAGAACCTCCCTTTATGGCTCCACAAGATCCATATGTGAAAATCGAGAAAATTGTTAAATTAAACAGAATCAAAGAAGATCTGGAAATTTAAGAGGAGCAGAGTTGATGCATAAAGATTCATGTCCAAGTGGCAGAAAAACACAAGAAAAGAAAATGGTTTTAAATCCAGAGTGCTAGTGACGGAGAAATGATGAATGACCATGTGGTCTCAAACTTGTGTAGCACCTATATAAGAGCATGCAAAGTGTAATTTAATTTTTGTCCTAAGGGGGAGAGAGAGAGAGAGAGAGAGAGAGAGGAATTGGGGTAGGCTGACAGTGGCAAAGGAGTGTAAGAGCAGAGAGGAAAGAAAGAGATAATTGTTGTATTGTGATTTAATTAAAATTTTAATATTTTTGTCTGTCTGGCTAATATAATACTAGTTTATCTTTTTTTTTCTGTCAATTGAAGTTGGCTGCTCAAATTGAAAATGATTGCAAAGGTTTAGGGTAGAATTAGGAAAAAATTAAGGCTATGTTGGCACGATTAAATTAAATGGAATCAAATGAATTTTAAGTTCTATATTTTTATTGAATCTTATTTGATTACATTCTTTTGTGTTCAATTATGTCCTACCAAATATAGCATAAAAGAGTTGGCTAAAATATTGCATTATTTCTGATGTTTTTGGTTGTTACCTTTGATATCTATCTGACCCATTGTGTTACACTTTCCAGGCATTTGCATCATCAGCAGGACTTGATGGGTGGAAGCTTCAAGGCATTGTAAAGCCAAATAGCCTATAGCACTTAACAGGAAACCAAGAAAGACAAGAGATGCAGTCCTTCATTCTGGTCTATGATTATAATTGCACAAGTTACTAGCTGATCAAGCCTTTTCAATCTTCTAGACATTTGATTTAGTCTGGGAAAACAATATCATGAACCTTCTCAAGAAACATTCCATGACTTTATGGAGAGATTAGAAACAACGCTTTTTGTCACTGGAGATCTATCTGTTCACGGATGAGCTAAATGTTGTGAAGATTTTGGCATGCCAACATGTGAGAGTTTAAAATTTTTGTTTTGGAGGTCTTCTATGGAAGACAACATCATGCAGTTCAGCGATCTTGTTGGTGTCCTTTTCATTAGCACTGTTTTTGGCTATATGAATCAAGAGTGTATTCGCTGCAGGCCTATACAGATGCTAATTATGGTTCTTAATATGGCTACTTGCAAGTTGATAACCATCAACTTCATCAGTAGAATATTGATTGCTCTGAGCCATGTATAAGTGCAGGTGCCATTAGGTCCTTCATTGGGTTGCAGTCTTTGGGTTAAGCTTACTTTGAACTTGTGATTTAGGAAATTATTGCTTGGCGCAGGAGTTGTGCTCCCCTCATGCTCTAATAGAATATGTGAGGGTGTGATACAGTAAGAGGGAGGAGCATAGCTCCCGCTCAGTGTAATCATCCCTGTTGAAGAAATAGGTACCACGGTAATTAGTACTATTGCTATATTTTTCTGGTTTATAACTTCCGGTGATACTCATACTCAGTCAACAAGGTAATTTGGTCGAAGTTTTGGTTGCCCAGGTTACGGCATTACCGAATTAGATCAATTTCATTGGTCTATGCGGGTTAGGGACCATATTGGTGGAGATAAACCATTTTGGCCACTAAAGCCCCCAAATAATTTAGCTAATATATCAGGAAAAGGAATTCCTCCGGGCTTATAATGTTCTAATAATACATTTGGAGAATATCATCAGTTTTTAAGTAACTGAAGTGAGATAAATTTTCAAAAATTTTGCTAGTGGGGAAATTTGAATATGTCAAGTGATAAGTGTACTTGTATTTTGAGTTACAGTTTGTTTGTCTGTTGATTAAACTTGATGGAAAAATGTTTTTTGCTTGAGAGGTTATTCTTGAAAATAAAGGATAGTGGATCAATGAAAATTTGCATTTCATTTAAATGTTGGCATTGGTGGGATGATGAAATGAACTGTTTAATAGTTTGGTATATGCTTGGTAGACAGATTTTTGGATGAGTGAGTGACAACGGGCTAAGTCAACGTCATATGAGAAGCGTTGTTTAGTCACATGAGCCACAGTATGGTAAGTACGTAATTAACAAGCTGTTACAGTAGGATTGGAACTTCAGCATGATGCAAGAGAAACACGAAGATTGTAGTAGCAGTAGTAGTGAAAGGGGAAGCGCTGTTAATACAGGTATGAAGGAAGGAAGGAAAGTTTGGCAGATTAGTATGTACTAAAATTTCTCTCTCTCTCTCTCATGTACGTCCAAATATGAATATAAATAAATAAATCCCTTCAATTTGGCAGTAAATTCAAAAGAGAAAGAAGCAAACGAACGAACGAACGAAACGAACTAATTGTGAAGAAAAACCTCCAAAAAGAAAACGAAAAAAAAAAAGTTGAAGCGCAGCTGTTGCTTCTCTGTCCTCGCTTCCTCTCTCTCCAATACCCAGTTTCCGACGACACCCCTTTTGTCTAGTAAGTAAAGAAAGCTGGAAACTATTTTTCTTCTTCTGCCGCTTTTTGTCTTTCGTTGACTACTTTCTTCTTTTGCTTTTGTTATGTCTATCTTCTCCTTCTTGGCCTCTTCTCAATCTGCATTCCTGTTGTTATGTAGTGTCTTTCTTTTATTTATTTATTTATTTTTAAAGACACCCATTTCGTTAAAGTTCTTATCTTTTTCTCTCCCTTTGCCACTGACTTTTTGTTTTTCATCAATCTTTCGTTGCTTATGTGGGTATATTTTGGAGTTCTGAGATCTGAAATTTTGTTGGTTTTCATCTTTTTCTTTTCTCGAATGTGGGAATTTGGTCATTAAATTACATCTATATGTGTAGCGATAAAGCTTATTTCTTTTAGCAAACAGTCAGTAATGCTTTGGGGTGGATGTGAATAGGAAAGGGAGGTGGAAGAATGGAGACTGGGGCACCACTTGAATTGAGTTTTCAAGTATCCAAAACTGTCGACTAACTCAAAGGCCGAGGCTGTCTCTCGCATTTCTGAATACTTGCATTTGTATGTTACTAAAGGAATATCCATATTCTGGATTCTATCCATTCTTGTTACCAAGAACATCAGTTCCCAATGCTTTAGTAAAAGGAATAAATGGTCGATGAGCTTTCTTGCTGCCTCTGTTCTTCAATCTGCCTAGTTCCTATCGAGGGCCAGATACTTTAGGCACCCTCTCAAAACCAATTCTATAGGACATGATTGATCAGTTCATCAATTTCGTCATTCGCCCTCCCAGGTTTCATTTTCTTTCCTTTGTACAACTTTATATCCTTAAATCCCTTAAAACAGTAGCTGTTATATAATGCTTTTGTCTGCCATTGCTGCACTGGACATATAGGGCCGATTATAACCCAGATCAGTATTTATGGGAGAGGGATTTCACTCTTGCTGATAGAGCATACAAAAGACGAGACTTGGAGGCAAGTATGGACAACAATTCACACTACTTTGCACTCTTTACTTGCTTCTGTCCCCAGTTACCAAACTGTATGGATACTTTTATGGTCATTTCAAAGCTTGCTGCTTCCTCTGCTTTCATTATATACAGCTTACAAATGCAAGGGGTCATACCTTGCAATGTAGCCATTATGTGCCTTCACCTTTCCCCGATGACACTCCTCTTCCTTGTGTTATATACTGCCATGGAAACAGGTAAGTGTGGTCATTGAGCAATCCAACTCATTTTGGTAGTTCCATGTAATTTTACATATATAATTGGTTTTACTTCTGTGCAATGTTGATATGGTGTTCCTTATTCATTCCATGCATATCATGGATTTCCTTTCAATGTTCTTTAAAGACCTGAATTCTAAAAATGTCCTTTCTCTAAATAAAGGTGGAAATTTAATATACACTGGTCATGCACAATAATGCAGTGGATGCAGGGCAGATGCAAATGAGGCTGCAGTAATTCTTCTCCCATCAAATATTACTGTTTTTACTCTTGATTTTTCGGGGTCTGGCTTATCTGGTGGTGACTATGTTAGCCTTGGTTGGCATGAGGTATGCTTCCCTATTACTCTATCTCTTATGACTTGAATTTCTTCCTTTTCTCAGTTATTTTTGTTTGTCCTATAACAGAAAGAGGACCTCAAGGTTGTGGTTTCATATCTAAGAAGCAATAAACAAATATCATGTATAGGCCTCTGGGGACGATCAATGGGGGCAGTTACTTGGTATGTTATGATTTCTTTGCTTCCTTGTTTCTGTATTATCTTCTCCTGGAGTTCTTTAGGGTTTTATGCTTCTTAAGGGGTTGTGACATACTCGACTATGTGATATGAAGTGTTAATATTCTTGGCTGCTTGGGGTGTGATATGTTTTTCAGTTTGTTATTCCCCTGAAAGATATGAGATATTCAATTATTTACTAAAATGTAAACTTCTTCCTTAAATTCCTGATATATCTCATATGCAGTCTTTCTATAAAATAATGCAGCCTTCTTTATGGAGCAGACGACCCATCCATAGCGGGAATGGTGTTGGATAGTGCCTTCTCAAATTTATTTAATCTAATGATGGAACTTGTGGATGTGTACAAAATTCGGCTTCCTAAATTTACGGTGTCTCTCTCTCTCTCTATATATATATATATATATATATATATTTATATTTATATTTATTTATTTTTGCCCCTTTAAAACCATGGAAAGCATGGCAGAAATATGCTCTTAAAGATTGGGACTTGGAGCTTCAAGCCACTCCTGTTTATTGTAGCTAAGATATAGGGTAGCTACTAGCAATAGTTTTCATATATCATTTTCTTTATGTATTTTCTCCTTTTCATTGTTTTTGGTTGTTGAGATTTCAGTTGTTTTGCCAATTTATTAGTGCCTTCTGTTATGGTATTTATTCCTTTTCTTTTGAATAATCATTACTTGCATTCAATAAGCAACCTTAATTCTCAAGTTCATAAACTCTATACGCACAACACATCACTTGTGTGACTGTATATCTCCCTAGGTTTCTAACTTTTGAAGCTTTATGCTGTTTTCTGTTTACATCAGAACCCATATCTGAAACTTTTGAGAATTTCTATGCTGGTCACTGATATTTTGTTGAGTTTACACACCACTAATCTCATGATTGTTAAGCATGCATAGATAATCTTAAAATATATAGTAGGTTAGTGTTCTGGGAACTATGTTCTTGGCTGTTTATATTTACGATGTTCAGTTGCAAAATGGCAACTTTTTGCCTTTACTTGCATTTAGGTTAAAATGGCAGTACAATACATGCGGCGAGTAATTCAAAAGAAGGCAAATTTTGATATTATGGATCTCAACTGCCTCAAGGTTTGTTCTTGTTCATGTTCCTGCTGAACCAAATATAACAGTTTTTTTAAAAAATCCTTAATGCAACCTTTCATTTATTTGAGCAACATGTTGATACTCAGTGATGCTTCCAGGTTGCACCCAAAACATTCATTCCGGCTTTATTTGGACATGCTAGTGAGGACAAATTCATTCAGTCCCATCACTCTGATCTCATATTTAAGTCCTATGCAGTAATTTATCATTTCAAAGTTCTCACATTTTCATTTAAAGTATTGCCTCTGTCCTGAAAATTAATGAGTTTCTGATTCTGTGTAGGGGAATAAAAATATGATGAAGTTTGATGGTGATCACAATTCCTCACGACCACAGTTTTATTACGATTCGGTTTCCATTTTCTTCTTCAATGTCCTTCACCCTCCTCAATGTTCTGCTTCTTCAAGTAAGCTTGATAAGTATTACAATTTGGGCGATTTGAAGGTTGGTTCTGGCATAGATGAGGTGATTTTTTTTTTTTTTTTCGTATAGACTTTTTGAGAAATTATTAGAACATACTGAACTCAACACTGATTTTGGTAGTCAACTTGACCTAGGCCTGTGTTATCTACTTTCCTCTTTAACCTGTGGTCATTCTCCCCCTAACTTTCCCCTTTGCCAAAAACAGGGTTAGGGTGTTGTAGGGAAGTTTGGGAAATGTATTTAGATTTTGTGGAGGGTTAAGTTTCAGAAAACTAGTGAGTTTAGGATTTATGGTTATGGTGCTAAAGTAGGGCAATTGCTTACAATTCAGTTAGGTTCCATTGGCTACTAGGAATAAAAGATTGGAAGGCTCATTTACCTTCCTAGTTTCTTATACATTTTTCTCTTTGTGAAAATGAAGAGTAAAAAAAAAAAAAAAAAAAAAAGCGTTCACATTTCTGCTTTTGCATTTCCATTGCCTTAATTTATGTTATTATCAAGACTAAAGGCCTAGTTACAAAAATTTGAAAAGGAAAAGAACTCAATTTAGGAAATGGAAATAATGCTCGGTTCTTATTTTTCTTGACCCCATTACAAAGTCATATCATTACTATTCAATGTGATTGCTTGTGAATCTTTTTTGCTTGTGATGTCACAAGACAACCATACAAAATACTCATGAGTTCTATTTGGATATCACTAATGCATCTGCAAAGAAGGTGTTGATAGCACAATATTGCTCCTTATGCAAGAATAACTTGCCTTCTTCTTGGCCTTTAGATAATTTTTAGCATAGGACTAATAATGTTTTGTCCAATCTTTTCATAGAGCCTCTTATGTGAGATAATCACAGGCCTTCGTTCTGCCTGTACTGATGCTGCAAGTTCTTCTTCTGCTCCTAGCATTCCAAGCATAAAACCTGTCAATGAACTTCTTTCTGAAGTTGTGCCTGTTACTGGTATAGAAGTGGTATGTATCTTTTCCTCGGCACTCAATTATGGTTTCCTTCTTTTTATTTTTTGAATCAAATAAATATTAGTTTATTGTACTGATGATGAAGGATTGTCTGGTCAAGGGAAGTGATAGACTTAGCAGTGATGAGCCATCAAAGTTGCAAGTGAGTATATTCTATCATAACTGTTCTACATCAAAAGGTTATCTGGTCTATCATGTAACTGAACACTATAAAATGACTTTATCAACAGTTGCTTGACCTTATAGAATCTCCCATTCCTTTAATGCAAAGAATTCTTGCTTCTCAGAAACAGTCCTTGCAAAAGAACTCACTGATTCCAGCTTCTCAGAATTACCTCCTTGCTAAAGAACTTACTTTGTTGCCCCTTCTCAGTTAGCTTTTATTTCTGATTTCAAGGGAGGAGAAAGCAAAGATTAAATTTGAACCCTCAAATCTGAACAGAAGCAAATCACTAGCTACCAATTCTCTTTCTGCCCAGCAAGGTGCCACCTACATTCCTTAAAAAAAAATTGTTTTTCAAAGTCAGGAATGTGTTTTAAGGTTTCGGATGTATAAGTTGAAATCAACCCCAAAGTTATGATGTGTTCTTCCTGATAGAATCCCGGACTTCTTTCGTGCACCAAAAAAAAGGTGGGGCTTTCTGTGGATAAACAGAGTGTGAACAACTCTTTTGGTTCTTTTATATCCCCAAAGGAGTTCTTAAGCGGGTAAGCAAACTGCAGTCATACTCAAGGGAGCTTTTCATCACAAAACACTATGAATCCCTGCTTCGCATTGTGTTGAAAATATTTTTCAATGGATCACAAAGTACAAATTGGTCACAAGATGGTTGTAGTTAGAGCATCCAAGGGGTGGTTTTGCCAAAAGTAGTTGTATTCATAATTCCAGATAGATCCTTCATGTTGTATTACCCATGCCATGCTTTTGCATAACCTCTATGCATAATGTTTCTGTTGCTTCAATTAAATCCATTTAGGATAAGTTTGTGTCACAAAGATGCCAAGTACGTTTTTAATGCGCTTTCCTACACTCCTGACGGTGGTTTTTGGACTTGCAAGACAATCCATGCTAAGTTGATTGGTGAATCTTTTTTTTTTTTTTTTGATTGATACTGAGGACAGAAATTTATAACTCTACAGGATAAACCAAGTGGCCAGGGTGAGGAATGTTGTTCATATACTAGCTCAAATAGAGAGAGTTGGGGAAGATGCTCTTCCTTGGGAGGCAGTGATGAAGAATCATCTGCTGAGTGCGGAGCTGGTGACAACAGCCATGAGGTCTCCCTCTCTTTCTCTCTCTTCTCATTCTTTTGTTTTCATTGGTTCAAGAGCCTACTGAAAATTGCATGTGATGAGTACATTTTAATTTTTTCTATGCTTTACAATGTCTTGTATTTTGGAATTTTATTTGGGGAAAAAAATTGCAATAGTGGTTGAATTATTGCCTGTAGAGCTACTTGTGCATTACCCACTAGGTAAAATATTAGCATTTCAATCAATCTTTTTTTTGGTTAAATCTTTAAGATTTGTCTTTGGTTGATCAAAACTCAAAAGTACTGTGTCAGGTATTTGTGTGATCTTATCAACTAATCTGTGCCCGTAAGTGTGTGCATGTGTTGTTTATAGATGTAAATTTTTTAATTTCTTGATAAGCAAGTGATCCTTTGTTTTTATTTTGAAACTAAGGCGGCTCTGAAGGCTTTTGCAACTCCTCTAAGAAGCGTAAAACAGAAATCCCCAGACACACCAAAAGAAGAGAAGAAAAAGAAGAAAACTCTAGCAGCTCCAAAGAAGCTCAAGGGTGACAAGTTGGAAAAGCTTGAAGCCTTTGGTAAGCGGCTGCGCCATTGCATTCTAAAGCGAGTGCACCATTAGAGACATCGCTCTTCATGACTCTTGTAGCACCATAGGAACATGTTTATAATTGTAACTGTTTCTGTTCATCACTAAATATTTACTGTCACATCTTCCACTGTGTTCACTTTTAGTTCATAGATATTGGTTCTCTTCTGATTTATGAGTCTGTCTCTGCAGAACAATGGTTGCTCCTAACAGTTGTCACTCAGTACCAGAACAATGATGCAGAACGCTAACTATAGCTTTGCAAATTTGATAAGACTTTTAATGGTTGTTTTCAATTGGAAAAAAAAAAAGGAAAAAAGAAAGGAGAAAAAAAAAATGAGGAGTGCATTCTCTCACATTATAACCAAACACACCAAAGGGTACACAAATTCCTGTCCCTTCTGTTCTGCGCCTTCCACCTCCTATTTGCTGTCCTTATTTTCCATCTTTAAATCAAACATAGCTTGAGGTTCCCAGAGGTGATTTCTAAGCACACATTTTGGAAGATGCTTAACATAGAGCAGCCAGGACTAGCAGAATTGATAAACCATACAAAGTTCCAGTGATGACAGCATGTTGCTAGTGTTTCTAATGGGAAGATCCCTTTAAACTGTAAGAAATGGTCAAACAGATGCAAGAATCAAGAGTTCCATTGTACAGACATCATACTTTGCATTTTTTTAACCAAATCCTTCCATCCCCATTCACAGTGCATGTCCACTTCGATGAACGACCTCAAGTGTCCATACCAGTCTTAAAGAAGTCAGTATAAAGGAACAACTTTACTTGAACCTAATTATATGAGACATCTAACGCTAATGGGTTCTTTAACCTGCTTCAGAATATATTCTTAGAAATTACAGAGACAAAGCAAAATAAAAAAAAGTTATCAAGGGCAGATATCATGTAGCAAGCAAAGCTAAATATCACTGCCTGAAACCTTTTCTATTTGATCTTCATTTCCAATTGATAGTCCAGATGAAGGATCAAACTGCTCTCTAGTGGGGAAGACAGAGTGGGGCTGTGGGTAGGAATTTAAGCTCGACTCCAGTATCTGGTGAGTAAGGAACATATCTGGTTTAGCGTATGCTGTGCCCATGCATACACGTTGTTTCTTCATTGACCTCTCACCTTTAGGACTCTCAGCTGGGGAAACAACATTACAACGTGAATCTGGAGTCAAAGGCTCATGGCGAGACGAAAATGATTCGTCTATGGAAAGACTTTTGGCTGGGACATTCTCCTTGGCAGCCTTGTCTTGAATAGGTGACTCAGAAGTGGGAGCAGGGGTTGCTGGTTCAGTCTTGTTGTCAGATTCTGGGCAATTACCACCCGATGCTGGATCGGAGATCCCTCCACCAGGTACCTCTCCAAGGACCCCACTCAGTCGCTGCTGTTCCTCAATTATCTTCTTCAAGTACTTCCCTTGAGCTTCAATGCGTAACTGTAGCTGTCTCTGTACCTGTTACATTTAAAGTTTAGAATGCTATTTAAGAGTTATCCTGATGTAATGCAGCAGCATAGTTACAGCACACAAACTAAAATCAATAAAACCAATTTCCATTTGTGTATAATCATTCAAAGTCAACAATTTTCCAATCCAAAGAGAAAATATTGCATCGTCTTCTTCTTTTAATAATTAACTAATTAATCTATTCATTTAATTTTTCACAGGTGAATATTATGTCTTATTAAACAAAATAAATTTGCCATTGAAAAATTATACAGGTACTTCAAAACAAGGAAGCAGGACATAATAAAGAATCTTTTTCAAATTATAATCTAGTTAATCATTGTACATGCGCAAGAAGTCATCAATGTAGGACCTTGGGAAAGGAGAATTCACACATTTCAAAATTAATATGATCTGTTTCAAACAAGAAAAAGAATCCTGAAATGGAAATAGAAATCCCTGTAGTTAGCCTAAGACTAGAGATAAGGATTTGTTAGATGAGGAAGTGTTTGTCTCATAACGTTGAGGCATTTTCTGTTTCATCTTCTCCATTTAATGCAGATGCAATATAAATTTTACATAATAGCTCATCAAAGAAAGAAAAAAGCAAAGGAATAAGAAGAAGGACAATAATCTTTACGTAGAAAAACACAAAAAACAACAAAAAGATCTCGTTTACAAAAGAGAAGAGACAGAGAGAGAGAGAGAACTATATTACTTCGACTCTTCATTTTTGCAGAGGTACCCATGTCCATGGGATACAACATGGGTACGGGTATGGGATCCTTCCCGGATCCTTCAATCTAAAAGTGGATATAGCTGGTCTCCTCAAGACTTCTTTGTTTAATGAAAGCAATTCTAAATTTCTAATATACAAAATTGCAGATCAACGGCTCATTTTTTGTTGATATCATAAAGCTGCAGAAAAAGAATGCTAAGATCAAAGACAAAATTTGCCGTTTAAGAAGAGAAGAGAAGATGAAGAATTTACTTCTCTCTCAATGAATATTATTAATTTTGTTGGTTATTTTCTCGTGTTTTTTTATGGTAAATAATAACTTCACTTTATCAAGTTACATGCATGTGCAACACTTGTCATTTCTTTTCTTTATTTTTTTTTATCATTTTCAATACATAATTTTGGATATCTTTAACATTATCTACTTGCTAACCACTCTCATATTTCTAATTGCAATTTTATTTTTATTTAGCAATTAAATGTTATAATTTAATTAATCTTTTAGGTTAAATTATTACACATGAAATATTTACATTTTTTATGTCTAAATGTATCCCCATATCCGTATCCTAATTTTAGATCCTTTTCTAGCCATATCCACATATCTAAATTTTAGAAAGTGAGAAACAGGACTTGGATATGTACACGTATCAGATATCTTTCCCGAGTCCAAGTAACATAGGAGACGAAGAAGAAGACAGAAAAAGAGAGTGTGTAAGGGCAGGGGGCAATTCTTGCTCTTTATGCCTTGAATGGTCAACTAGGACACTAATCTTCTACTACTCATGCAGGATTTCTAAATTTAACTCATAATAATCATCATACAACTAAAGCAAAAACCTAGGGGATAAAGGTCACTTTTTGAATGATTAATTGCATAGAAAAGAGACATGCCTCTAATTGCTCATGTAATCGCTTTTGAACTTCCATCTGCAGCTTCAGTGCTTCTGTAATCTGCGTTCCACTGTAAACAGCAAGTACACAATTTCTCAAATTAAGTTTCAAATTGATCATCCAAAATAATGTAAATGAGCTAAATCTGAATTTTGATTTTGAGCGTGGTATATGACAATATGATGGCTGACAAGCTCCACCATGCGATTCTATGTTATGGCACAAAAATGAATTTCTAATTCTAAAACTTCCACAAAAATTTGACATTGACATGATATGACCTAATTAAACAGATCAAGGTAGAGAAGAAAATGAGGAAAGAAGTGCAGCTCCACTTACGATGAACCATCTAAACTGGAAAGCATATCTCCAGTATCTTTCTTGTCAGCTTTTTTCCCTTGCATTATCATTTGAATTAACATCAGAAGAAGTTTGCACAGGAGGGATTTACCAAAAGACATCATGCGAGAGTGGATGTCTATGCTCACACATATATAACAGAGCACATCAGATATACTTACCATCAGATGATGAGTCAGGGAGGTATTTTGCCAGTCGATATTTCTGTATGCATCAAAAAGCATATTCATAAGAAACAAAAATGAGGGCAAGGAATCCTAAGATGCAAACTATACAAGCATTCACCAAAAAAAAAAAAAAAAATCAGAAAATATAAAAATTGAAGCTAGTACTGCATTAGGATAACAACCAACTGTTATATACCTGTAAATGGCTTTTGACATGGTATATTGTTAAACCTTGCACACCCATGACTCTGAGAACCCCTTTGGGGGTAGCCCCTGAAGTAAAGAAGGATTAAAAAATTGCTCAGGATGTCACCTTAGAAGGATTAAAAAATTGCTCAGGATGTCACCTTACACTTAAATTATTCATAGTAATTGATGAAATCACTTTCTTTCCTAACAAAGGAGGAAACTTTCTTCCTTTTGTTAAAAGGAAACATCTTTCTCCTTGTTTTCCCAATCTTTTATCACTGAAAGTGCCCAAAACAGCTTAAACCTTCAGTCCACATATGAAAAGGAATAGCCAGGATCTCCTATAACAGCCTAAAGGGCTCAAGAAACAACCAAACTGATCAATTATGTGCCCGAACAAATTAAGAATTTAATAAATGATTCTATGGGATTGGCTGATTTTGTGATTCATGAATTCTTATTAGCATTATACGGAATGTGTAAAAGGAAAAATATTTATCTCACAGTTATTAAAGGCGCAAGGTGCACTAAAGCGCTAAAGGATCCTAGAGCCAAGGAGCCACGCGTAGGCACGCCCCTGAGTGTCATGATGTGCAAAAATAAAAAATAAAAAATAAAAAATTATAAATTATAAATTTTATTATTAGACTACTAGCAAAGTGATTTATAATATTATAACTATTAATATTTAAAACACAACAAAAAAAAAAAAAATTTAATAAAGGTTTCAAATTCTAAACATACATCGCTTCTAAGCTTACTAAAGACTTGAAATCCTAAACATATAAGGATCCTAAACTTACTAATAATACTAAATAGCAAGTTCTGACACTTATTAATTATAAATTATCAAAGCAAAGCACAATTAATCAATCATCATCAAGTTCGATATTGTCTTCATCATCATCAAATTGATAATCTCAAATCGATAATCTCAAATCAGATTTACCCACTTAAAAAAAAATATAAATATTTAAAGAATGTCACAAAAGCACGCCTTTAGGGCACCTCGCCTGAGTCCCAAGGCACGCACCAGGGCCAGCCTCTGGCTTTTTAAGGCACAAAGCTTGACGCCTGGTGCCCCTTGCACCTTTGGCGCGCCCAAAGCACACCTTTATTGACTATGATTTACATATTGGCGATGATAATAATAATTACTAAAAAATACCCAGGTGGAAAGAAGACTTACTATCTGGCCCACCAAGTTGTGCCACTGCATCGACAAAGCGTTCATGAAGCTCATGAGTCCAACGCAATCGTTGCTTTGAAGCAAGACTAGGGTTGCTGTTGAGACCACTCCCTCCATTGATGGGGTCCATTGTACTAGCACCACAATCTAAATGCTGACCATGAACTAATGAGCTCTTATGGACCAAACTTCAACTGGGAACGCCGTTCGGCTGTTACATATGTCATTCATCTACAATCAAAAAATTGTAAAGTCAACAAGAAGCACTAGAACTAAAAAATAAACAAACAAAATTTCCTATTTCTCCAAACAATCATTTAGACAAGAGAAGCAATTCATAAACAAATATACCTGAGTTCATTGATAAAAAAAAATAAAAATTGTATGAAATATAAAGAACATGTCACATTTAACTACAACCACCAATTCAATAAACAACTAAATGATCAACTAAGCCTCAATATGTATCTAGCCAGGTTTAGCTAACAAAATATTACGAATAACAGGTAAAATATCAATAAGAATCAAATACCTTCTCTCTAATTAATCACTATTGTAAAACACAAACCTAAAGTGGAAAAAAAAAAAAAAAAACCTAAAGTTGCATAAGATGAATAAGGATAGAATTGACTACGATGACAAAGAAATTGACTTAAGTGTTTAAGTTCTCTACTGGAAAATCTGAGAATCGAATGGCCAGAGTATATCAATCACCTGGTTATAACCAAGTTCTTTATTAATTATCCTTATAATATCAGCCACAAATTTATAAACCATACTGAATCAGTCTCTTAATTCCACATGTCATCTTGGTAAAAGAATGGGACGATATTTGTAAAATTTAATATATTACATTACGAGCTATTTTTTCAATTACATATATATACAAGACAAACATTTGCTCAAATATACCTAGTGTCTCACACACTCTATATTTCCTGTTTTAGTTCAGACCATTACATTGGATGTATTATTTTACTAGCTCTATTTGTTATTTAAAAGTTGAATATTTAACGTTTAGTATCACAGATGCAACCAAAGCTTCTCTAAGATTTTTAATTCCTTTTCATTAAAATGTAATCTTCACATTTAACCTTGTGCTATATTAGGCAACTCCTTCTTTATGCAATTAGATTAAAACCAAGCAAGCAAAATGGAATGATAAATAAAATTAGGGGTTGTAGGAAAACAGAAGAACCTCCATATTAACTGCCATGTTGAACATCTTAGCTAATCTAAAGCAAATTAAAACAAACCATAAATTGCAACTTTCGTTATGTACAAGATTGTGAAGGAATCAAGAAAAACTAGCCAATTTTGAGCCATACTAAAACACATGATTGTCCAAGACTAAAAATGTATCCTTAATATGACAGTAGATAACGAGGAAAACAAGGCTATATAGGCAATTTTGAGCCATACTAAAACACATGATTGTCCAAGACTAAAAATGTTTCCTTAATATGACAGTAGATGACGAGGAAAACAAGGCTATATAGGCAATAGTGAAATACCATTCAGAAATCCAAGCATAGCCATAACAGGTCACAATTTAAAACATGAAAAACATATTTAATGGAAGAAAAAATTCCATCATCTCCCTAATACAGAAATTTCAGATTAGTAAAAAAAAAAAAAAAAAAAAAAAGCTTTAAATTGAGCTAAAGACAGTCGATTCGGAGATAAACATAAAGCAGCTTAATGTACTAACAAACACTTGGGAAGTATGTATCGACCAACAAAGCAAAAGAAACTATAATCAGACAGCATATATAGCAGAAGAAAGACAGAATATTGGAAATTTGTAGTATAAGATTAGGTTCTGTACAAGGAAAAAAGCATGAAAGTTATAGAAGATAAAGGAATTGGCATAATTAACATATATTACAATGAAGGAACAAGAGAGAAAAGAGAAGAAATTATAAAAGAATTGGCATAATTAACATATATTACAAAGAAGGAACAAGAGAGAAAAAGAGAAGAAATTAGGGTAAAATGAAAAGGGAAAGAAGAAAAAAGGAAAAATATTATATTAATGAAGCCAGAAAAGGCAAAAAAAGACGTACCCAGATCTATCCAATCAGAAATTACTATGAAGATGCGGCCTTTATTGATGACGGCTGCTTAAGATGCAGATTGACTATCTACTTAACTGCTACGTTAATCTCTGTCTCACAGGTGGTGTTGGATAGACAATTAGGAGAATTTTTTTTTTTTTTTTAAGAAAAGCAAAAAGAAAAGACGGAAATCAGAGAAAGAGAGAGACTTGACCGTAATGGGGAAATACGGAATTAGCAGAAGAAGGAGAAGAAGGAGCAGCAGCAATACCACCGACCCCCTGCTCGACACGATCAAAATGGTTCTTTTTTTTCTTCTTCAACTGCTTATTATTTATTTAATTTTTCTCTTTACGTTCTACTCTCTTAAAATTTTTCTTAAAAAAAAGTCTGGGTCTGAAATTTAAGTTCGAAATAGCACCAAAAATATAATAGCCACGCTTCTGCTATGACTCTCCTCTGTCATAAACTAGTACGGTGAGGGTAAATGTAAGAGTGTGCTGCGGCCGGCCACAACTCGAGTTTGGAGTCGTTTTCCTTTTTTTAAGAGAGATTTTTGGATTTTATGGAGTAAGTTTTTTGTTTTTTTTTTAATTAATATAAGTAATTTTATTTAAGTTTTTCATAGTTTTTTTTATGCCCATTGCAACTCAAAATCACAAAATATAAATACACTGTTTGAATTAACATTTGATTCCTATATTTAACTCAATTAAATTTTAGTCTCAATCTAATTGTGATTAATTATATATATTAAATATGATTTTGTTTTTATAATTTATTTTAATATAGTGTTTCATTTTTTTTTACAAAAATTAATGTAAATATTTCTATATTTTACACTATTAAAGTCTTCAACTCATTACTTTCACTCCCTTGTCTCTCGAGTTTATGACATCATTCTTCGTATTAATTACATTACCTCTAACAATGACTTCTTTTTCCCCTCCATCCTTCTCATTATTCTCTGCTTTGATAATAAATCTTGCTTATTATTGTTTGTAAAATGATTTTTCTTCTTTTTCTCCTTCAAATCCTTTGGATGATGGGGAGATGAATCAAGATAATATGACCCTTAGGTTCATAAGAATTTTAATAATATTTTATTTCTAAGGATCAAGTTTTATTTTACAACTAGTTATTGTAAACTATGATTGATATCATGCTCTAGTTAGTCAAGTTGCATATGGGGCAAAAATTGAGAACTCTTTTTTATATAAAAGTTGAGTTTTATGGTTAGAGAAATTCTACAATATCTACACTATTAATAAAAGTTGAGATCTTGGAGAGAAAATTTTTGTTTTTTGTTTTTTTTTTTTCTCTTTTATCGAATCTCTTAATGGACCTTTGGGTGATTATAATAAACGTTTTTCTTTGAGCAGAAAATCAGTTTTTTCTACAATGGATTTATTAGTTATAATCAATCTTTTTCATCATATGTTTGTTTGTGATCAATTTATTGTGCTTTTTTTTTTTTCATTATTCTTTTTTTTATATGGGGTTTCGTTGGTGAATATATTTATATATATATATATATATATTTATATATATATATATTTATTTTTATTTTATATCTATATTTTATTATGTTTATATTTTGTTTTAATAGAAAATATATATTTATATATATATCAATGTGTTTTTTTTCTA
>CATIWR010268009.1:0-18437 GCA_949677035.1 Omphalea diandra | reverse complement strand
CAATCACTTTGCCAAAATCCTTCAATTGTTGTTTCATCTAAAGGACTTGGGTGCAATAACAACCTACAACAACATACTCAGCTTATGTGGTGGATAAGACAATCGACACTTACTTTTTGCTAAACCAAGATACTAGGCATTTTCTTATAAATTGGCAAGTTTCAAAAGTGCTTTTTCTATCTAATAAACTAGCCGCATAATCTGCATTCGAATATCCTATGAAACTAAAAGATGAATCCCTAGGATACTATAACCCTAAGTGAATTGTGCCATGCAAATACTTAAAAATTCTCTTAACAACATTTAAATGAGACTTTTTAGGAGAGGATTGAAACCTAGCACATATACATACATTAAACATGATATCCGGCCTAGAAGCATTAAGATAAAGTAGAGATTCGATCATACTTCGATATCTCTTTTCATCTACCGTTTTACCTAATTCATCTTTGTCTAGCTTGATGGTACCACTCATGGGTGTTTTGGTTACTTTGCAACCATCCATGCCAAACTTCTTAAGTATCTCCCTTATGTATTTGGCTTGGTTGATAAAGATCTCTTCTTTGGTTTGCTCGATATATTGACCAAGAAAGAACGTGAGCTCTCCTATCATGCTCATTTTGAATTTATTAGTCATACACTTAGCAAAATCCTCACTAAGAGACTTAGTAGTAGCACCAAAAATTATATCATCAACATAAATTTGTACAATTAGTGTATCATATTTGTGCTTTTTAACAAATAGTGTGGTGTCCACCTTTACTTTCACCTTTGAAAATAACCTCATCATCCACTAATGTGGTGACTCGGTATTCTTTAGGATCAAAGGTGACTTTATTACCTTTGTCACACAATTGACTTACACTTAATAAATTATATTGTAAGCCATTAACTAATAAAACATTATCAATCAAGGAACAACCATTCTTATCAATGGTTCTAATGCCAATTACCTTACCCTTGGCATTGTTACCAAATGTGACATCTCTACTTTCTTTTTCCTTCAATGTCATGAATAGCTTTCTATTTCCTGTTATATGCTTAGAACATCCACTATCCACATGCCAATTGCTTAATTTATTGGTGGTTGCCACACTTCCCTATACAATAAAAATAAGTCAACTTTTCTTAGGTACCTAAGCATACTTAGGTCCTAGGAGATTAGGAGTTGAAGGGACCTCTAATTTGAGGTGAGCCTTTCTAATAAAACACTGAATATTAACATGTCTAAATTTCATGCAATAATGACATTGGAGTTTAGACTTGGGAGTTTTTCTCCTATGCACAAACTTAGTATGAGTAGGAGGTCTTCTCATACTTTGATTATATGAGTGCATGCATGTGCATGAGTGATGAGAAGTAGTAGACAATTGTTTGTGTTTGTGTGTGTGAGCATGCTTTTTGTTATACATGTAAGCATGGTTGACTCTTCGAGTATTAGCTCTTGAGCTTTAGGGAGCCTTCCCTTTGCCCTTAGGCTTAGGAGGCTTAGTGCTAGGAGCATTTTTCTTTCCAATTACCTCAACACTTAAAGTTTAAGTTTTTGATGGTCTAACAAATGTAGTATGTGATGATGAGGAGGCTCCATTAAAGCTTAAACCATGTCAATTAATCGTGGCCTTTAAGACACAATCAATGAATCTAAGGCTTCCTTTCCTTTATGAAACTTAGAGATTAAGCTTCTAAGCTCAATGACTTCTCCTTTTAGGGGGTCATTCTCTTTTCTAAATAAAGCCAATGATGAAGATGATTCATAAAGATTTTCTATAGATTTTTGAGGTCATTATTTGATGCTCTCAATTAGCTTATAAGATCATTGAGAGATTTATAATCATCCTCTAATTTTAGACATTTTTTCTTATAAGACTTCATTTGTGACTTGTATTTGTCACATCACATAGAAAGAGCCTCTAGAACCTCTTTATCTATCTCATTAAAATTTGAATGAGAGTGGGATGAAGTGCTTATCTCATTTGGAGAGTCTTCTTATGCCATGAAGTAAATGTTGGCAACTTCTCTTCTTCTTCATCTTCACTTGAGCTATTATCTCAAGTGGTTAGGAAACTCTTCTTCTTCTCATTGTCCCATCTCTCTTCTTCTTTATCTTGGGACAATCGTATTTGATGTGATCTTGCTTGTCACAGTCATAGCAAGTGACTTCATTAGATCTCTCTCTAGGATTAGGAGTTGTCTTCTTGAAGCTTTTTCTCTCTTTTCTTCTTTTAATTAACTCCTTAGTCCTTTTTTAGAGCATTGTTAGCTCTTCTTCTTCTTTTTCACTCTCTTCATCACTAGAGGTTGCTTTTACCTCCTTCTCCTTGGTTGAAGATTTGAGTGCCAAGGTTCCTCCTTCTTTTTCTGATTTTTCTCCTTGGCTCCTTAATTTTGTCATTTATTTATCCTTTTGTAAGGCTAACTCATGAGTTAAGAGTTTGGCTATCAACACATTTGTAGGAACCTTTCTAATCTTTAGGTTGGACTCTTGAATGTTGCACACTCTTGCACTAAACTTATCTAATGGAAGAGTTTTAAGGATTTTTGTGTTTACCTCATAGTTGGTGAGAGTTCTTCCAAATTTCTTCATGGTGTGATGATGGATAGAAGTCGATTCATTATTTTGGTGATGCTTTCATGGTCTTTCATTATGAAGAGCTCTCATTCCGTCACGTACATCTCCAATCTGCTTGATTTAATAAGTGTTGTGCCCTCATGACAGTTTTCAAGAGTCTTCCAAATGGCATGAGCTGTTTGGCAATGTTGCACTTTTCCAATCTCTTACCTAGAGAGAGAGAGCTTAAAAGAATAGTCATTGCCCTCTTGTTTTTACCATTTGACCTCCTATGGGCTTTAACCCAATCTTCCTTTAGAATGAGTTCTTTAATTTCATCCAGTACTTTAGAGGGTGGCTTCCATTCTTTGATAACAACATCCCAAAAATCCACTATATCTATATCAAGATAAATCTTCATCCTATACTTCCAATGAGTATAGTCGAATCCATTAAAGTAGGGATTGAGGTATGAGTGGATTCCTTTTTGTGCCATGAACTTTGCTCACCCAATTAAGGCTTGTTTGTGAGACTTGGCTCTGATACCACTTGCTGGCCCTAGGCACCAAGAAGGGAGGTTGAATTGGTGTTTAAATAAAAATTAAAATGTGGAATTAAGAAAGAGTAGAAAAGAGACATAAGGATTTATAGTGGTTCAGATATTAATAACCCTATGTCCACTCCTCAATTCTTTGCAATTGGGTGTTTCACTCACTCAAAATAGTGTTTCCAAGCTCACACCTAACTTTTACACTTTGTGTTTTCAAGGCTCACACAATAACCTTTTACAAGTGTTTTCTAAGGCTTACACCAAAACCTCTCTCAAGTGTTTTCACAGGCCCATACTAAAACCTTTCTCAAGTGTTTTTACATGCTCACACTAAAACGTATTACACTTGGTGTTTAATGCTCACACCAAATAATCATTTAAAGCACAAAAAAGAATTGAAAGAATGAGTAGCAAATTTGCAAGCATTTTATTACAAGTTAATGAATTCTCTTTCATTTACATTTGTTTGGTTGAGTATTTATAGCTCATACCTATCAAAAAGATGTTAGACTATGAAGCTCATTAAATCTTAAACACATGCTAGATAGATTTTGCATTAATTGCATGACAGGCGGGACTAGCAGTCGCTACTGAAGATTCGCGGTCACGACATTCCAATTTCCATACGGGAGCCAAAAATTGCGGTGAAAAATCCCGTTTGTGTCTAATGGCTGGTCTATGTGTCAGTTCCTCATCGGTCCATCAGGAAAATATAGTCGTTGCTTTCTAATTGCCTACAAACTTCGCGGTTGTGATCAGTCCTTATACAGGGCACGACTGAGATGCGAATTCTTCTGTTTGAAGGAGAATTTTCATCTTTATGAATCGTGGTCGCTACCCATAATTTGCCCTCGTGAATTTTGTTCTTCAATGGATACCTGAGACACTTGGCAAGTTGTGGTTGTGAACTTGGTTCCCTCTTCAGTCACTATGAAATTGGTGGTCGTGACCAAGACGCGACAAAGACCGCGAATTTATCTGTGACTTTGACACTTCCATCTTTATATGAGTCACGACAGTGATGATGCCTATAAATTCGTCTAGCTTAGTTTTACCCTGTTCTTGAGCTAAGTTGCAGTCGCGAATTAAAAGTTGTTAACCGTGAATTTGGATGAACTTTGCCTTCTTAAAGATTATAAACTCCATCAAACTTCCAATTTGAAAGTCTAACTTAATTCTACCAAATAACACTTAATGGAAACATCAGGATTGATCAATATCCTTTGTCAAGATAAAAAAAAGGTCCAAGACTTAGGATTAACCATCCTAGTCCAACAATGAGGTTTTTTTAGAAGAAGATATCGTCTCCAGTTTTGAAAAAATAGGTTAAAAAACTTTACCTTTTTCGGGTTGTGAGGTTTATGAGAAGTTTTGTGAGGCCAAAAGTAATTATGAAGAGTGGGCTAGTGATTTTACCCATTGTTGGACTTATAATTATTTTTGTGAAGACTGAGCCTCATTTTGTTCATCTTCCTAGACCATATCTATCTAAGATTTTATGAGCTAGGCTGATGTAGGTTTTGTAGAAGTTTTTACTGGGGTTTTGCCCTTATCTTTGAATTTAGACTTTTGAGGAGGCATTGTGGCTTCCTGTGTTAGAAAATTTGATACCAAATTTGTATCTCCCATTATAAATTCAACATCAAAATCGAAAATAGAAAGGATTGCTTACCATCTGACAAAATTTTGTTTTAATGCAATGTTTTATACATCATTTTGTAAAACTTCTTTTACAAATTTACAATCAATGTGAAAAAGAAATTTTTTATTTAAAAGATCACTTTGAAACTTTGTAATGTACATAACAATTGAAAGAATTTCTTTTTTGATTGTAGAATAATTTTTCTAAAAATCATTCCAGCTACTTGAGGTGCACTACATAATTTTTCCTCTGCATTTTAGATTTGTTTCAGAATTCCTCCATCTCCTAAATCTAAGACATTAGTTTCTACAATTTTAGGGGCTGAAGGATCTACTAAGTGGAGGCAGGGAATTTCTAAGACTATTTTCTTAATTTCTCTAACAACCTAAGTGTGTTGTTTTGTCTAGGGCGCTAGTTTTTTTTTTTTTTTTAGCCTATATCTTACAAATTGATTTATGTTTGGACAGAAATCTAAGACATAATATAGACTCCTAAGGAACCTTTGTAATTGGGTTTTGTCTAGAATTTTATAAAGGAATTTACTAGCAAAAGAAAGAGATGTCTCAATTAGTGTAATGGTTCCTTGTTTTATATAATGACCAAGGAATCTAATCTTTGTTTGGAAAAGAGAGATTTTGGATTTTGACATAACTAAATCACTCTTTCTTGTATTGTAGAGGAAAGTTTTGATGTGTTTGAGATGTTATTTTATAAAATTTGAAAAGATCAACACGTTATCAATGTAAACAGTGCAGAATTGGGAAATGGAATCGTAAATGTCATTCATGATCCTCTGAAATTTTGAAAGGGCATTTTTAGATCGAAAGGTATTCGTATTAATCAAAAGTAGCAGTAAAAGCAGTTTTGTATCTATCCTTTGAATGGATTTGTATTTGCCAAAATCCTTATTTCATATCAAATTTTGAAAATATGAAAGCATAATGAAGTTTTTGGAGTAAGTCTTTTTTGCTTAGAATGAGATATCAAATCCATTTTAAGGCTTTATTTAAGGGTTTGTAATTGATCACAAGTTTGTGCGTGCCTTTCTCAATTTTAAATTGTTTGTTAACATAAAAAGCTGCACAACACTAGGGCAATCTAGACTTTGAAATGAGACCTTTTGACTGTTCTAATTCTTCATTCGTTTGGATAGGTCCGACTTTGGTTGGTATTTGTCTATCATCAAATCCATCTTCATAAGGAAGGTCAATAAGATATTATTTTCTATCCCAGAATGCATTTGGAATATCAGTACAGATTTCATTTTCAATTTGGTTTTGTAACGAAAAAATCTTTCTTTTTACCTCACTATTTTGTAATTATTTCTTTATGTTTTGTAAGGAAACATCTTGTTTCAAATGCAGAAATTAGGTTTGTTTTCCTCTTATAAGAGCATTGATTTGGAAATAATAAATAGACTAAGCTCTCATAAGATTGAATTTTCTCTTTTTTGGCTTTTCAATAAAAGGGAAAATAAGCTTGGCATTCTTTATTTTGAAAGAGATATGGCTATGACCAACTTTGTAAGGAGTTATCACATAGATAAAAGGTGCTCCAAAAATGATGCAATGATGCATATTTGCCGCAAGAATAAAAGGGTTCTTATAGCAAAATCATTATAAATAATGGAAGCATCAACTTTGCTAGTGATTTTCATTTTGGAATCATTGGCTACTAAAAGTTTTTATTTTGTATTTTTATGGAATATGTCTGGGATAATTCCTGCTTTGATATAGCTCAAATTTACTCTTATATCAAATAGGGTTATGGCATCAAATTTGAAATCATCTAAGGAGGCTATCATAATATGAATAAGGTATTTTTTAGAAGTAATTTCTCTCATGACAAAGGAAATCTTTTAGGACTTTTTAAAGATTTTCTATGTGTGGTTCTTCCAAGCCTTCTTCAGATTCAGAATCAAATTCTTTTTGTAAAAGGCTTTGTATGAGTTATGTTTCTTTTTTTTTTTTTTTTTCTTTGAGCTCTTTAAGTTCAATTTTGATTTTTTTTTCTATATTTTTTTTCTATATTTTGGATGTTTTCTTTCCTCTGTTGAGGATACTATACTGGTGAGGTCATAGGCATTTGTACTTGTATAGGGAAATAATGAAGGTTTTGATTCAGGTTTTTCTTCTAAAGATTTTAGAAGCTTGTCAAGATATTCTCTTTATAACTGGGAATTATTTATGTGTTTAACAACCTCAAGAAATAGTTCCTGATCTCTGATTAACATATTAAGGATTTTTGTTCTAGGCTCTGTCTAAGAGGTGAAGTTTGTATATGATGAGGTGGTTAATTCATAAATCTGTAAAAGGTTCTTCAGATGACTCAAAATTTTTTGAATCTGAAGTGTTAATGAGAAGGGTTGTAATTTTGTTAATGGTTTCTCCTTCTAATTGTAATTCCTATAACTTTTTATTCAATCCACAGTATCTAGAAGTATGACCCTTTTTCCCACTATTATAACAGATGATGTATTTCAGACGGGTCCTAGGGTTTTCATTTGAGGACCTTTTGTAGGATTTGTAAGGTTTTTTATATTTCTTGTGTGATGATTTTTTGTAATAAGGTTCATCCCTAGTTTTGAAATATTTTTTGTATTTGGATTTTGATTTTCTAGGATAACTATTATTGTCAGATTTCTCACAATGACCTTGACACTTAGAGGTGGAAGGGTATGTGAGGCCAAACTCAAATTGTTTACAAAACCTTCTTATTTCTTATTTGGTTTTCCTTATCTCCCACATGAGGTGTTTTTGTAATTTCAAATCGTGGCAAATTTTGAGGCCTTTATTCTGTGTTAGACTTATCAGTTCTCCATAAGTCAATTAATCATAAGGTATCTGGTAGCCAAAGGAAGCCCTGATATTATTCCTAACTCTCTCTCTCAATAAGGTAGTAGTCTAGAAAGAATTTTTTTTTTCCAGAAAGGTTGATTGGAATCCTCTCTAAGCATAACTTCAATGACGAAAGTCATTTTGTAATTTTAGAAGTCATTAAGTTTTTTACATCTGAGCTTACTAAGCAACTCAAAAATTTTATCTTTAAGGTGTGAGGATCTCCTATGAAACGAAAGGACATTATAAGGATCAAGGTTGACATAACATCTTGGATCGTTTGCCCATGTTGGTTAACAATAGGAGTTCTATCCTCATCAGTTTGTATGGAATTTATGATCTCTAGATGTTAAGTTGGGGCAAGGTGATAATCCCACCAACCTTTTAGTTGGCCTGAGAAACTTGTTATGATAAGTTCTAGTATGGCTTTATCAAGAGTTTCAGTTTGGATTTTATAGGCATTTGTTGCCATTATCATTTGTTGTAAGAGGCTAAGGATGTTGTACTTAAGCATGCCATCTATATTCCATTCATATTTGAAAGAGGCATTGTATTTGGATTAGTTTAGGATACTCGGTTTATTTTCTATTTCCAGGTCTAGTGTAGTTGGTTTTGGATAGGTAATTAGCTAGTGAAGTTTGTTCACTTGAGGAATCTTTTCTTTAAAGACTTCCTCATTTAAGGTTTGTATGAGACTCTTGTTAATGGTGCTAATAATTTTAGACTATGGTGTCTCTTGAGCCATCATTTTTTATGACTCTGAAACTTTAATTCGGCTCTTCTGGTCCTTAATGGCTTTCATGAACTCAGTCCTATTCTCTTGTATTTATTGTTGGCTAAGTTTTGATATGTGGAAAGGTTTGAAAATAGGTATTTTAGGCTTTTGGCTCTAGGTTTTTTCCTCAATAGGGTTTTGGATATAATTCTCTATCTTTGTTAGTTGTTTCCCTATGGTTTGGAGACTGACATTGGTGAAATGATTTTGCATGAATATATTTTTATGTTTATAGTCTCATCTTGGACTATTTTGTAAGGAGAGACTTCAATTTGTAAGTCTCCATGGAAAAAAGTAATGGCTCTGACAGGAGGGTACTCATATTGGATTATTTTTCCATTAACCTGCCACTCAGATAGTTTGTTCTTAGAGCTGATGGGGTTGATAGTTTTGGAATAAGGATACCCCATCCTATTTTGAGAGTTATATATTTCAAACCATTCAAAGAACCAGATATGAACTCGATGTTGGAGGAAAAAATCAAAATATTTTTCATGAATCTCCTTTCTCTTTTCTAAGAAGTGTTTGAAAAACTAGATTTTCTTTTTCTGCATTGTAAGGAGCATAAAATTCCTTATGAAGATATTTTTTTTATTTAATTTAAGCTCTTTTTCCAAAAGACAAATTTTATTGTTTATATTTTGGGTTATGACAAATAGAGTAAGAGAAGAGAGTGTGGGTACAAGTTCTTATTGTTCCTTATTTTGGTTTGGAGGCAACCTATCATCTGTATAGACAGGATGTGGAACATTTGTATGATAATCTACCATTTGGAGTGAGGGATTAGGTAGTTCAGATGTAGAGTACCTATGAGGCATGTTTGTATAAGGAGCATAGATAATAGAAGGGAGTTTTGAGAGTTTTCCTATATCTATAATGTTATAGTTAGAGCTACCATCATATCTAACATTGGGTGATGGTCTATCAAACATCAATTTTACCTTTCCATCATGGTACTAGGAGATGGTGATTTATCTAGTGTTTGGATCTAGCGGTTTTGGAATTTTAGGAGGCACAACCTCCTTTAAGATCCATTCCTTAGGTAAGGATATCCTTTCATTGGATAGATTTTGGGAAGATAGAGTTTTCTTTTGTGAGATCTATTTGCAACAAAAGTGTCTCTCTTTTTGGGAATGAAACCTATGTTTGGAAGTAAAAGATGTTATCATGGCTTTGTGATCGATTTTATAGATGAGGGTTACTAGGATAAATCCTTTTAGAATTTTTGTAGTTTTGGATCTTTATTTGTAAAGTCATAGACTTCAAGATATGTTTATCTTCAAGGGATATGGTGATGTTTGGCTAATAGCTAAAATAGACTGATTCCTTACATAGACTCAACTCAACTGAGTTTAAGAGGGAGTCTTGAAAGTTTGTATGTCTAGCATCCTAAGGACAACTATAATGGAGGTGTCTAGACCTTCTCTGATAAGAGGTTTGATACCAATCTGGACAAAGCCTATATTGATGTATTTGTAATGTTTGCTTTGGTAGCTTTGTAAGGATTTCTGGAAGAGAAGTCTTATGGTCTCATAAGGTTTGGATAGTTGAATATCTTTCTCTTCATATTTGATTGTAAACTTAGATTTAAAAAAGTTTAGTTTGGAAGTTTTGTAAATCTGGTCTTTCTACACTCTGGGAATCTTATATTCATCAATGTTTTTTTTGCAAAATCTTCAATAGTGATTTATTCACTATTCATAATTTGTTTTTCAGAATGTTCAAAGGTACTGGAGTGTGAACAAGAAGTGGTTCTACAAAAAAGTATCCATGAAAAAAAATGAAAAATCTTCTCAATAGTCTAGAGTATGCCAACCGTTTTATTGCTTTAAACACAATAAAAACTTACATCCTGCTTCCCTGTAGACTCTGATCCAAGAAGATTTAACTCAACTAGGATGGGTACTATTCACTATATATCATCTCTTCCCCCTCCATGGTTGATACTAGGGAAAATAGATTTTTGGCTATATATATATATATATATATATAAGAATCCAAACCTTTTCACAAATTTTCAATTATATTTAAAATTTTTAATTGAGCCAATTATACCCTAATATGATGAATTGATTTCAATTGTATCCTAAGTCAAAATTAGCATTTAGTAAAGTATATATTTAGACTTAATTAGCCCTTATAATGTTTTTAATTAGTTCATATAGATTCTGAATTAAGTTTAAATCTTACTAAGATAATTTTTTTAATTTTTTACTCAATTTAAATAAAATTTCACAATTATATTAAAATTTCATTTTTATTTTATAAATAATTAATTTTATATTTTAAAATTTTATTTGTATGTATGTAAATAATAAATTAATAAATTCTTAATTTTTATTTCAAGGATAATTTTTTTTTTTATAAATATTCAAGTTTATATCATGTAATTAATTTTAAAAAAATTTCTTCAAAGTTGTTATTATAAGTGATTTAAATAATTTATTGTTTAAAATATGCAAGTTAATTTTAAGGAGATACTTAGAGAATTTTTTTTAAAAATGAGAGATTGAGATATTTTATAAATTATAACTTTAAATTAATAAATTTTTAAATGTATATAATATAAAATAATAAAATATAAATATAAATGTGCATAATAAATTTAATTAAGCAAAAATAGGATTAATTGAATAAAAAATAAAAATATCATCTTAATTAAGCTCATGTAATTAATTTTTAAATATTTCTTAAAAGTTTTTATTTTAAATAGTTTAAATAATTTATTATCTAAAATATAAAAATTAAGTTTTAAGGAGTAATTGAGAAATTTTAGTTTAAATGAGATATTGAAAATTTTTGAAAATTTTTAGATTTAAATATGAAATTAAAATTGTTCATATAAATGTATACACTAAATTTAAGTAAGCAAAACAAGAAATTAAATTAAATATTAAATAAAAGTGCAACTTAATTAAATTCATGCGATTAATTTTTAAAATATTTCTTATATTTTTTATTTTAAATAATTTATTATTTAAAATGTAAAAATGATTTTTTATGCATATATTGAGAGAATTTTTTTTAGCGAAAGATTGAGAGATTTTATGTATTATTAACTAAAATTTTAAAAGTTTTTAAATTTAAATATAAAATAAAAAATGATTATGTAAAATTATATAATAATTTAATTAGGAAAAAATGAGATTAAATTGAATAAAATTTAGGAGATTTTATATCTTTTTATTAACTTTCAATATATAATTTACTATAATTAACATAATTTTTTATTTGAACATGAAGATTTAAATCTATTGGTATACTTTTAAATTTTTTTAGATTTAATTATATGATAAATTTATTTATTTTTAATAACAAAATTTAAAATGATGTATAATTATTTAAAATTTAAATAATTATATTAGTTTTATTTTTTACTTTCATCATCAAAATTAAAATTATTATTAAATATATAATTTTGAAAATTATTCTTAAAAAATAAAATAAATTATCAGTATCATGAAAATTATAAAAATAAAATTTATTTACTTCTGCAATTTATTTTGAAAAATATTTAATTTTAGTTTATAAAGGCAGAAACAAATCGATAGTTTCCAACGAAAGCAGATGTCCCAAATCTTGGGTTACGTTGGTGACAGCTGAAGGATGTCACTTTTTTAGTGGCTGAAGTAAACATCAAATTTTGTGCATGCCAACAAATCATGGCACGTGTCAGCTAAATGCTCGTGAAGTGGGGCCCCGTTCTATTCAAATCTTCAGCTTCCACGTGAGCCAACGTGCAAAATGTCACATGATTAATGGACAAGTTAAGGTTTGCTTTCCCAGTCGGAACTTGCCACGTATTAGGCTGCTAGATCTAAAATCACGTGCCCTTGACCAACAGGCAGCAGCCTCCACTCGTTCTCTAATTTTATAATTTTTTTTGGTAAAAAATTCTCTAATTTTGTACTAATGTTGTATTTCTTATCATTTTCAATTTATACGTCAAACCATTATGCAATTTACACTTACCCAGTTTAGAAAAGAGGGAAATAAGGAAGAAAAATAGAGGAAGAATAAAATTTTCTTTAGTTTGAAAAAGGGAGAAAAATATGAGAAAAAATAAAAATAAATGTTATTTTATCTTCATTATTTTTTCTCCAAAATAAAGAAAAAATATACAAAATTAAAGGTAATTTTTGTAAATTGACAATTTTTCCTATAAAAAATAAAGAAGTGTTGTGAATTGTTGTTTGAATTGATATTTAATATAAATATATGATAATATTTATTAGGATTATATGTATTAGTGTTTAGTTAATGTGAGAAATTAAACAATTATAAATTTGAAAGTAGAGGCTTCGTTATGTTTAATATTGGTACATTTTTTTCTTATTTAATTTTTTTTGTTCTCTCTAATTTATTTTAGTAAATAATTATTATTTATTTTTTTAAATGAAAGATAAAATAGGAAATATATGAGATAATAATTTTTCCTCCCTTTTTTTATTCAAACATGAAGAGAGAAAATAAAATTTATTTTCTTTCCTCCCTTTTTTTTTCCATACATGAGGAGCGAAAATAAAGAAAATAAAATTTATTTTTCTTCTTTATTTTCTTTCCTTCTTATATAATCTTCCAAACATAAGGCTAATAAACAAAATGATAAAACAATATTTATCATTACTATTAATTTTATTATGCGTAAAACTTTATTTATTAAGAGAAATAATAAATTATAGAATTGTCCAGTTGTTAAATATATTTATTTTTTAAGAAAAATAATTTTCAAATAGTAACTTATATTGTTAATTAAGTGCAAGATTGTTCATTAAATTAACAAATAAAACTTCATATTTATGTTCATTAAGTTTGAATATATATTGAAATATTTTAAGTTATTGAATTAACAGCCCAATTATTGAATGTCTGTTTCGTAATAGAAAAAATCAGTGATTGAAATAGCAATGATCTTATTCTTAAGAATCTTTTATAAAACAAATTCAAAAGAAAAATATTATCAGAAATATTCCCTCTTGAAAGAACAAGGGCAAAGGAAGGCATAAACCACAGGCTTGTTCAGCGTCTTGTGTGCTTTGCTTGCTAGCATAAGAAAAAAGTAAAGGCTCAAAGACCAAATTCATCCTTGATCTTTTTCAATAGATGCAATCATATTTAAGATATGTTTGGTTATTAATTAAGATAACAACTATAATGTTCTGGGTTAGGCTTAGTGTATTTGCGAAAAATACTTTGTCTCTAGAGAATATTTTCTAAAACAATATTTTTTAGTAGAAAATATTTTTCGATGTTTGGCTGTGAGGCTAGAAAACAGTTTGGAAAATATTTTGTTGGTTGGCAATAAATTTTTTTTCCTCAGAATATCTCCAAATTGTTTAGGCGAGTTGGGCATCAAAGGTAAAGATCATGTGGTGGTAAAACTTCTGTCTTTGGGGGGCTGTGGTGGAGTAGCATCTTTCTTTTTGAGACAAATAGATTTTTATTTATATAGAGGTAAGCAATCTACTGCAGATTAAGAACAATTCCATTTCTTTCTTTTACAAGGATGGTTTTGAACCAGCATCACATCAAAAACTGGTCTCTACCAACCAAGTCCATCGTTATTTATGAAACTGTCGATTATCTTCTTTAATCTTCTTTCTTGCGAGCCATTTTATCTAGGGAACCAGTAGATCATGAACCTTAACTTTTAGCTGCATCATGAACCTTAACTTTCAGCTGCAGAGAACAGACATAAAATTAAGATAAAACATTTTAATCTAATGACTTTCAACTTGAGAAGTTAGCAACATTGCAATTGATGAATTCGAAATAGCAGCAAGAACACCATGATCTACAAATACTACAAAATTATAACCCACATGCATGTAAATTCAAATTAATCATAATAATAATAAATGAGACTAATATTTGCTGCGAAACATATTGAATTCTGAAATAATAATTACACAGTTACAAGTAAAATTTGATTACTTGAGTAGATTGTGCTACCACGCATATTGTAATATGTTAATTGACTATTTCAGCAATTTCTCCATATCGAAGCATTGTGTTGTGACTAATATTCATAGTGGGTCATCACCTACATTAACTATGATGAACAGAGACAAATTGCAAACATATAAGAGACAAATCCAAGACCACGAAACTAACAATCAGAAGTTTTAATCAATTTTTTTAAACAAATAAAAATAAAAATTGAAATGGAATGAGTTACCTCATTGAGCCCTTCTCCACTCTTTACTCACACAAGGATTGCCTTGGATCATGCGATTCTTTTAATATCACTCTATCACTGTGATAGTTATTCGAAATTATCATATTATCTGTTTCATACAATCTGCATGGTTTGTCAGTTAGATTTTTATTTATCCAGATTTCTAACTAAAGAACTTGCATAATAATACTCCAACAATCAAGGACTCGCATGACTTTGAAGAACGGTGAATTAGTATATTTTTTCCTATAGATGGGCAGAATTTCTATAATTTATAGATTTATCAACACATAATAATTCAGTTTCATACATAATATGATGGATTCAGATAATAGAAATCAAGATTTTTAAAAGAAAAAAAACTTCTTTGAAATGATGAAAAAACTCAAATACGAACTATGAAGTTAAGGAGACGATGAAACAAATGATGATCTCTCTCTCTTTATATTTGATAAATTTTTAAGTGTTGGAAAATAACATCTCATTGTTATAATGAAAGGTTATTTTCCTTTGACTCATTTTTCTTGATAACTCAAATACTCACGAACAAACATAACCTTAACTTAGTTTGATTTTCATTTAAGATATAAAATAATTCATCTTCCTTGTTTTTATATAGTAAAAAATGAATTTATAATGAACAATGCTTTTTTAAAAAAACATAAAATTGAAAAACTAAAATTAATTTTTCTTTGCATGAATAAATACCAAATTTTTTTTTTCAAAAAACATAGTTGTTGTCACTCCTCTTTTCTCTATATATATTTTTTTTCTTTTCACTATCTCAAGTAAAAACTCACAATTCTAAAATTCAATTATTTAAATCTTATTTTTCTATTTTCTTTGTCACCTTATTTTATGTTTTATTTTGTATTTCTTCTATCTTAATTTTTCTATAAATGTCAAATTAAACATAAAATATTATTACCATTTTTTATTGCGCAATTATACTTGTTGGAGTTGGAATTCCAATAATAATATAAGTCCAATTCTTTTTTTATTATTATTTTATTCTTCTCTCTCTCTCAGTACATCTCGATATTTGATGTCATGGCTCATAACTCAATTTCGTACATAACTTTTCAAAAAAGATATTAATATTTATTTACAAAGTGAGGAATAATTAGAAGATGCATGAATTTAAAATCAACTATTTGAGCATCAGATTAAAGGAAAGAAAAAAAGACAAATGAATAAGACAACATTGAAGACATTATGATTTAGTTTAAAGGAAAGATCTAATCTTTTAGTGAACAAAAAAATTCATTTATTTTTATCTAAGGATTGATTTTTATATTTTTAAGTTTATTCTTAGTCTAAAAATAAATATAGATTTGTTGTATTTGAAATACAAGATTTGTTTGAATTTGGTTTGACTTTTGGACTTAATTTTTACCTTTTTTTAGTAGCAAACTTTTAATTCTTGATTTTTGAGTTTTTTAAAAAATTGTGAATATAAATGCATTGTTATCATATAAAAATAAGGACAATGATTTATTTATTTTTCGACAACTTGATAAATTTGAGCCAAAAAATTAAAAATTTTATCCTAATTACAACTAAATTTTATTTTGAGTCTAATTGGACTTCTTGACAAAGTTTAGGGACAAGTTTGGCCCTTAAGTCAAAACCAAAAGTCGTACACTGCCCTCTTCCTATTTGACTTTGCTGCGATTCAAAATCTTTCCATTGGAATTTCAATACTGATACAAAGTTCTTGACTTTTGCAGTTGGAAATTATTTTTATAAATAAAAAAGCAAATCTGAGCTTTGGATAATAATTGATTTTGTGATTTTTTAAAATTTTGCTTAATCATTAGAGTATAGCACTGCGGTATACGTGGAACGGACAAAAACTGTGATTTACAAATTTTTATTTCATTTTTAAATAGTCGAGAATCCAAAATCGGAAATTAATTTTGTCCGATAAAATAAACCAAAAAAATAAAGTAATACAAAATGGTTGGATTCCAGTAACTTTCAAAATTTTTAATTAATTTTTATATAAAAATAATCTAATTATAATTATAAATCAATAAAAGTATATAATCATCACATCTGAATTACAAATAATTTATGTATTTATTCATATATATTATAATATTCATAAAAAAAAAAAATATATATATATATATATATAAGTCAATTATATTCCCCTTCTTATATTTGCATTTATAACCGCATATAGCAAAGTGCCTAAATATAAATTTAGAAAGATTGTAAATGCACTTAATGCACATAAAAATAATATTAAAAGAAAGCACAAATATGACTTATTTTTCATATCTTGAAAGAATTTCCAGATGATTGCGAATTGAGTTGATAGTTTTTCTTCCTATTTTAAAATTTGATCTGAATTTATTTGAGAAAATAATTAGAATTCAACTCGATTTGAAAAAAAAAAATTAAAATAATCTAAATCTAAAATAATTTAAAAATTTTAAATCAAATATGACTATTTTAATTAAATTTGCAGGTGAAATCCAAATTAATCTTATTTAAATTATTAAATACTCATAATTTTATTTAAAAATTTAAAAAATTATTCAAAAAATAAAATTATGAGTTACTTTTTATTTAAGACTTCAAAGTGACTAAATATAATTTGAATTTTTTAACAAATTTTAATTTAATGATTTGATCCAATTCACATGTAATTTAAAATGATTCGATCCTCATCTATCTATAAAAATTAATTCAATTAAAAAATGATACTATCTAAGTTGATCAACTCGTTTGTCACTGGCATTTGTGTTAGATTAAAGGGCATTAAAAAATGTCTCCCACACAAACCCATTTAATATAAACTCTATATTATATATATGCATGAAGCATACGTGGGAGGGTTAGCAAAAGCAAATGTGGAAAGAAAACCTATACGTGCAAGTTAAAGGAAAACTACATTGTTTATCCATCTCCACGATGTGATGGTGAAAGAATTTGATAAATAGCGGTTAGGGCACTTTTGTCGTTTTTGAGTTCATGTGCTCTCATCTACTGGAAGGACCACAACCTAACCAAATCTAGCCCCCAAAATCAAATTAAAAGAATCGTACTCCTCAAGTCCCTCACCTCAAGTGGCGAAAGGTACCTTTGCCTACGCGTAAAACAAATTCACATTCAAGTAACTAAATGTGAAAAAACATAAATGTTGAAATACTTATGTTCTAAATTCATGAAGTTCTTTTTCCCTTTTTTTTTTTTTTTGGCAAAGAAGTTCTTTTTCCTTTTTGTATGGGAGTTTAGAGTGATGAAAATGTGGTTAATAAAGGTGAAGTAATGAAATAAAATGGAAAATAATAGAATGTTAATTACCTTTATTTTGTTTGAGAATTTAAAAAATAATATGAAATTTAAAAATAATCACATTAACATTATTTGAGAATTTTTAAAATATTAGAGAAGAGTTAATTAAAAAATGAAATTAATAATTATATCCAACATACAAAATATTATCATAGAGTATTTAGTAATTATTAAAATAATTTAAAGTTATATTTATCTTATAAAATATTTTATTTTAACTCTTTTTCCATTTCATTATCTACCTCTAAAATTTGAAGATAAAGAAAAATATGCTTAAGAGATTAAAGGATGTAAAGAATTAACTTTTGTTAACTTCCCCTTCCATTAAAATCATACTCTTAAATAAGGTTAATTATTTTCACTCGTTTTCATTTTATCTTTTAACTCTTGTTAATCCACTCTCATGTAGGCCTTAGTGAGGTGAGCATAGAAGAAGTAACTTTTTTTAATTGATATTAAAATTGTTGAACTAGGATAATTAATCCTAGGTTTAAAACCTCTTTTGATCTTGACAAAGTAGATTGATCATCACTAATGTTTCAAATAAGTGTTGATTTTGCAGAATTGAATCATTCCCTCAAGAAGAAATAAAGAAGTTGAT
>CATIWR010267992.1:0-34373 GCA_949677035.1 Omphalea diandra | reverse complement strand
TTTTTTTTTTTTTCTCTATCCAAAAAATAGATGGATTGAAAAAAATAAAATATTAATATTTCAACCAATGAAATTAAAATGTTGCACTTCTTTTATGCCTAATTACTTTTTTAGAATAAATGTACAGTATTTTTTAATCAGTTTAAAAATTTAAACCTTGTTTTTATTTTTATATCATATAAATATAATATAAGATTTATTCGAGTTAAAATATTTATTTTTATATAATAATATATTTTAATATTAACAATTATATTGATCAAATATGAATTTGATAATATTATGAATAATAATTGATTTTCTAAACGAGTGGTTAGCAGTGATGTCACATAATTTTAAAGTGTTAGATTTAAACTCTATCAAGCGTGATGGATTTTCTTTAATTAAAATCTTTGCAACTTTGTTAAAAATCTCTTTCCTCTACCAACATTAATCACTAATAACCACTAATTCATCCCTATCCTTTTCTAACACTATTCACTAATCTTATCAAGGTTCCCTTACCACACAATATTTCAAAAAAGAAAAAAAGGGATAATACTTCATCCATTTCATAATATCTATCTTTTTAGAGTTGTATATTTAGATTAAAAAAGTAATTAATTAAAAATAATTTCAATTAATATTGATTAATATATCTTTAATTATTTTTCACTAAAATTTATATCAATACTAATAAAATATATTTAATTAGAAGAGAGAAAAAATGATGATAAAGATAAATTTTAAAAATAAATAATTAATATTATATTAATAATGTAAAATAATAATTATATTGAAATAATTTTTATTTTAAAAAATAAATATTATGAAATAAAAAAATATTATCAATAAAAAAAAAAAGCAAATGAGGTGTCCCATATAATCCTACTTTCTGAATCAAAGTACATTTACGTGTCTTTCTCACATTAGCAATTGTTGTTTTTGTTCTTACATTGGATTGATTATGTCAAGCGCTGAATCCTATTTATCACATTTCTTAAATGTTTTTTCAAGGAATATGATTGATGATATCACCACATGATTATTGGATAATACGACTCCCATGAATTTGATTGCAAAGTATGAACAGCTTTGGAATTTCTCAATTTAATTATAATAAATGAAAAAACAATTTTAATATTCAAGTTTATTTAATGTATTCACATCTAAATGTATACAAAAAACTATTTAGTCTTATTTATATAATATATCTAATAGAATGAGAATTTTAGGATTATTGTCAAATTGTTTCGAGGATTGCCTTTTACTCTTTTCCCTTTTGTTGTAATGATATAATAAAACATATCAAACATTTTATTATAATGATATTAATTAATGCTAATAGTGAATATAAGGAGATTAAAACACGTTTTGCACTATCAATTATATGCAAAATGTATGAATTCATTGCGTTTTTATTTATTTTTTTGAAAAAATTATGTACGTTAAATCAAATAATATAAGAATGTGTATCGAATAAAAGTATATATATATATATTTACTAGAGAAAAAAGATATAATAATAAATTCTTAAGACAGTTATGAATTATTATTTTAAATGTTATTATATTATTAATTGAATTTATAATATAAAAATATACATCCAATGTAGATTTTTTTTTCCTTTGGTTTGTAAGTACTTTTTGCCACCAAATTGATTAAAAATAGTTAATTGAAAATTAAATTTCGTTAATTAACCACAAACAAAAGCCTAAGTAGTGTATTACTAGAAGCAAAATCAAATAGTCTTGACCCATATGAGTGGGCGGCCACCCACTTCTAAGCATATTCCCGTGGACTAGGCTGTTTTATAGCCCAAATTTAGCCAACGAAAATCACACACTTCATTCATGCAACTCATTGCTAGGTCCTACAACAACATAAGCCCATTGGCATTTAAGAGCCACATTCTATGAGACTTCAATTTATGTTCTCCACAAAACATGTCAAGCATATATATGACACATAATTATATGCAAAGCCAAGAGTAATTAATGGAAGAAGGATTTGTTTTACATGGAATTTGAAGTTCACACTAAGCAAAGTGCCTTCAATCAAATGCCATGTAAAACAGATGTGGGATGTGATTTTGTTTTCCATAGGAGTTTCAAACACCCTTCACACTTCCAAAATCCTAACAAAACCAACATTGACTTTATAAATAATTTCAACATTCTAAAGCAAGTTCTCTATGACGTTTGAGATCATTGAGATACTTAGTTGAGTTGTATTCTTGGGCATCAAACAGCTCTTCTGAGTATGTTCTTTGGAAGGTCTTTTTCCTGCATTCTTTTGCACACTCTTTGACATACTCATCGCCTCTTAGCAATATCACCACCTGCAAGTTTGCAGAAAATATATGTTTCCCTATGAATTTGATTGTGTATGGCATGAAATAATGTGATTTAAGCATAAAGAAACGCACTGCACTTTCCTGATTCATTCGTGGACGTAGAATGGGAGATTGCTCAATGCACAAAGAGGCTGCCAAAACAACACGTTCCATCTCTTCAAGGTCATAATCGTCAGCAAGAGAAGGATCAGCAAGCTCCTTAAAATTATTGTTATCCAGCAAAGGCTTTGCCTGCAAGAAAATATTAGAACCCAAAAATGGAGAGCTTATTAGTTTCCATATCAATGACCTTGCACTTTAGTGATGTTATGGCGCAACCATATCGTGCAGAAGTTAAATTACCCATAGCACAAGGCTCTGCTGTAAATGATCCACAGCCGGGCGTCCAGTTATGATCTCCAAAAGTAGAACCCCCAGTGCATATATATCAGTTTTCTCATCAACTATTCCATGCATAAAGTACTCAGGAGCAAAGTAGCTGCAAGTGAAAAAAAAAAAAAGAAAAATAAGTTAACATATCAAGTCACAGGTACTTCATTAACTTCATACTAAATATTAAAGGCTCACAAACCCGAATGTGCCTTCGAATTTGGATACATTGTGGTGAGTCCACTGTCTTGGTAGCCACTTAGCAAGTCCAAAGTCACAAATCTAAGCACAAAGTGGATAAAGAAATTAGGAAAAAGCAAACAACTTTATTATCACTGTGATTTTTGGGAAACTGTAGTCATGCTTGCAAAATGAACGGCTCAATAATGGATTGGTTTCTATATATAACTCATTAATAATTAAACATTGAGCTCAACATATTAGGAAATGCTTTCTTTTGTAAACCAAACAATACTAAAAACCTGAAAGATACCTGGGGCTCAAAATCCTTTGTAAGGAGAATATTATCAGCTTTGATATCCCTATGAATTATTCGCTTTTGGCAAGTCTCATGAAGATATAGCAGTCCATTTGCTGTTCCTAGAGCAATTTTATATCTTTTACTCCATTCAAGTTTGACTTCTGATCCTGAAAATGTAATGAAAAAACCAAGTAACTAGCAAACCAAAAAGAAAATTAGGATTGGAAAAGAAAACCTATTCAAATTAGGAACAAACCATGAAGAGCAGTTTTTAAACTCCCCAATGGAGACAATTCAAAAACAAGGTACATGCCCCCATCAATGCCGCACCCAAGCAACTTGGCAGTATTAGGATGATCAACATGAGCCATAATGCCCAGCTCAGATAGAAAGATTGCTGTCTTTTCATCAGCATTCCCTTTGGTCAATCGCTTTATTGCTACTAGTTTTCCACTTCGCAGACGACCCTTGTACACCTCCGCAAAACCCCCCTTTCCGATGATATTTTCTACAAGAAGACCATAAATTTCCATAAACACAGTCACATATCATAATCAAATGCGAAAAAACACAACCATTGGCAAGTGTGAAACAACTACTTACCTGGACTAAAATTGTTGGATGCAGTTTCTAGCTGAGCAAGTGTAAAATTCTCCAATGAAGACTTGAACTTATATAAATTTCTGAGTACTGGGTTTTCTCTTGCGCTATTGCTCTTTATTGTATGAAGTTTTGGTACAGGTGGAGGAGTTAATTGAGAGGCCAAGTTCTTTACTGATTTTCTTTTCCATAATCTGAAGAATCTACTCCAGTGGGAATGTGCCCTCGAATTTGAAGCATTAACTTTTGGTTCCTTCTTGATGATTTCATGAGCTGCTGAGCCAGGTTCAAAGCCTTGTAGGCAGGCCTCTAAAACTCCTGTTGGAGAAGATCTGTCTTGCCTCTCCTTTTCAATGTCTGAATGTCTCAGGTCTGCCAAACATGAAAGTTAAGCATTAGAAAATTTGGAACTAGCCATGTTCGCACCATGCACTGATGTCATGCCTGGGTGGTCTTAAACAAGAAATTGAGATAAAATACCATGGGAAGATGCAGAAAAAGAAAGTAATTTGCCATATTTTCTAAGTTTCACAGGTGCATCCATTTGTTGATTTCTCTGTGGCAATAGGCAATAGTCCTTCCCGTCCTTCCTGATTCAATAAAGTATAAGCAATGGTTTAACTTATAACAGAACTTCCCCGCCGCTTGTGAATCTATAATCACTACCAGAGTCAAGATAGGTAAAATACACTTGCATTTTGTGTGTACGTACAGTGTGCCAATTCCATGCGAATGTGATTGATTAGTACAGAAATTTGGTTAATTAACAAAAGTGAGGGAGATGAAAGACTAACTTTGCAAGACATTGAAAAGCCAAATCAACAATGAAATAATTTGTTTGATATAATGAAAAGAAAAAAAAGAAGACAAGAATAATTAGTAAACATATCTAAATGGCAACATATGATGGAGCTATTGTAAGTCTAGGCAGCTTAATTAGCTGGTAAAGTCAATTCAAACAGACTTAAGCTTCAAACCTATGCCTGACCATTGGAAACATAAAAATGATGGAACTATTTCAGAACTAAAATTTGGATAAAAGTAGCACCACATGAATCCCAGAAAACATATAAGATAACATTTCTAAGATCCCAGAATCCAATTTCCTATCATTTTGTTAGCAGTCAAACACAAATAGGATATTACTCAAGAACAAGAAAAGCAAAATCTGTAGGGAATCTATAAATAATTATCAAATGAACACAAAATCTGAAACACATATTACCTCAAAATAGAATAAACATGAAAAGAAGAGAGCTTTAGCAAAAATTAAACAAGGCATGCACAGAGGTTTTTTTTTATTTTTTTATTTTTGTGCTACCTCTTGCATGTGGGATTGTGTCCCTAAATCTATACATTTGGATTCCCAAATCAAATAATAATAATAATAATAATAATAATAACAATAAAAACAGAGGAGAACAAGGGTGAAAAACTATTCGTCTCCATTTATGTAAACAAAATCCAGTGAAAAGAAAAAGGGAAAGAAAACAGAATCCTTATATTAAAGAAAACAAAATCCAATGAACCCATACCAAAAATTCAATAAGCATTTATAGGAAATGAGTATATTTGTCAAGGACACAACACACATAAATGAGAATGAAAAAAGACCGTTACAAAACAGAGAAGAAGATAATAAGACAAACCCAAATGAGAGAAGGTGAAGAAGAACACACGCATACCATGGAGGGGTAGTGCTGGAAGAAGAAGAAGAATCTTTGTTATGTCCTCCAGCATCAGCAGTAGCCATGGCAAACAAGATAAAGAAAATACAGCAAATATATTGCGGTTGTGTTGTGGTGTCTAAATATAACATTAAAGATCAAACCATATGTAATGTTGTTTAGTTGTGATATTTGTTTTCCTTTTTGGTTGTATTTTTGGAGTGAAAGTTAAAAAAAAAAAAAGAAAAAAAAGACCCTGAAAAGAGAATCTAAGAGCCATGAATGCAAAAGGTAGACTGACTCTTTTCTTCCATCTGTACGGACTCTTTCTTTCTCTTGTATGGGTCCGTAAAAGTCGCTGCAACAGTTTGCTGGGTTGCTGACGAGTGGTCAAAGCTCTGGAGCGACTTCTGCTCTCCGCCTCTGAACCTTACAGAGATGCACAAATACTACAACTAACGTTGCTCACTTTTCCCTCTCCTTTTCTATTTAACATATATAAGGAAATCCTTTTCTTTTTCTTTTCATGAGGTCCTTCTAGGATTTTTCTAAAAATAAAATTACTATTTTCCATCATAATTCAAAATTAGTTATTGAATAAATTTCTTTTTTTTAGAAGGGAATGAATTTCTGTTTTCTTTTAGGATGTTTTTTATTTTCTCAATTACATTAATAGGATTAAATTTTTAATTCTTACAAATATTTATTGTTGTGAAGTTTTGGCCATTGATATTTTATTTTTCTCCGGCTGTTGCTATTTTTTTTTAACTTTTCTCCTATTATAGTGCTTTACATTTAATAAAACTTTTTTTTTTCCATTTTCACTCAAAATTAGGCAATAAGATAATGAAAAACAACCAATTACCTATTCTCATAATCTATACCTATTTTTAAATAATTTTATATGATAAAAACTTTATTTTGAAAAAGGACAAAATTTGTCGTGCATGCAAAATTGCGGACTTCCGAATAATTATTCTTTTCAATAATTATAAAAAAAAGTAAAATTTATCATATATAATAATTTCAAGTTGACTATATTAAATATTTATGATTAAAAAAGTAGAATTTATAATTTGTAAAATTATAATCTTGCGATTAATTATTTTTTATCAGAACGATTAAAACATAAAATTTGTCTTATATAAAGATTATAATTAAAGTTTCTAGATATATATTGTCCGTACAATTATAAACTTCCATTTCATCTTATTTGTTTGTCAGATATAATTGAAAATGCAAATTTTTCGTACATAAAAATTATGACAAATTTGTCGTATTTAAATATGATAATTAAAGTATTTAAGTAAAATATCTAAGTAAAATTTATTGCATATAAAGTTTCACTAATTATCTTTATGGTTAATAATTAAAAGGTAAAATATATGGCATATAATGATTGTGAGTTCATAAAACTCATTTTTCTCATGGAGATAGCAAAACTTTAACGATGTTTGTAATGAACAATAAGAGGCTAAATAGGAATAATATGTACTTCAAATGAAAAATAAGTGAGAAATAATTTGCAAATGCTATATGGTTTATTTATGAAAGTGCAACTATTAATTGTTATAAAAACTTAATAAATAAATATGAAAATGGATATCATTATCCTCAGATGTTTTAAAAATTTGATCCATTAATAATTCAATTAGTTAATTAATTTTTAAATCAATTTAGTTCAATTGATTATAATAAAATAAAACTTTAAAATTAGAAAATAATTTTAAAAATTAATAGAAAATTAACTAAATTAATTAATGACTTAATTTCTTATTTAAATTGATTTGATCAATTGATCCAATTTAATGTTCGAAACACTGTTATTAAGTATGGAAATAATCAATTTAGTAGTATACGATAGGAAATATACACATGATGAAGTGGAGGACAAAATAAAAGCATAAGGGTCAGAGAGCACAAAATGGGTGAATTATGAACAGTGTCATTAGGAAGAATGGAATGTTGCTGTCCATTGCCACAAAGCATAAAGGAATTATTAATATGTAAATGTTTCGTGACTTAGCCGCTGGCTTTATGGTTTCTCCATCGGTCGTGTCGTTTCCCTTGGAAGTTGAACAGAGTGTGGACATTTATATCAGCATATATAAACAATTAATCACTCATAAAATATGATTAATTATATTATATTAATAATTAATCACTCATTTTGATAAGATAAAATATGGATTAGTTTTACTTAGTGTTATGCTTATGAGACTTTCCGCACTATATTTTAAATTTTAATTAATATTTGCTCCATGCCATGCCAATGTCATTCTAATGACATCGTTATCATTTTTTTTTTTTTTGAGAGATTGTTATCATATTTTTTAGTGGGTCATGAATATACACTTTATATATATATATATATAAATATTAAATTGATAAAATAATTATTATAAAATTTTTCATTTTAATAACAAATTTTTTTGTTTAAAATAGATATTAAATTGATAAAATTATTAATAAAATATTTTTAATTTTCTTATAAAATTATTTAATTTTAAATAAAAAATCATTAAAATATAATTTATTTATCAATATGGTGTTAACTCAGTGATTTAATTGATTGAGTTCTAAAATTTCTGTTAATTTAAAGTTTAAAATTTTAATATAATATAGTTTGATTCAATTCTCTGAAAATCCGAATTTCCAAATATGTTATATTTTGACATTACAACGCCCACAATATGACAATACAACTCATCTTAAATTAAAGGACCATTAATTCTGATCAATTTGCTGGCAAGTTGCTTATCCATTATTAATTGAAGGCCCACGATAATTGTATATGTCAACTGTTATCTAGTCTTTTTTTTTTTAAAAAAATATTTAACTCTAATTAAATTTTAAATGGGTAATATATATGGAGCACGCAGATGATTTTAGTGGCTAATTTTGTTATGTTCTAAGAAAACTCTATACTTAAAATATTATGCTATTTCGCATTTTGTGTGAATAATTATAATAATAAATTTTAAATAATTTAATATTTATTTTTATAAAATAAATAGTTAATTAATTAAATTATTTATTAAAAAATTATTATTAAATAAATAAAATAATAAAAATATCTTAAATTTTATAATTATTTATAAAAATAATTATAACAAAAGATTGTCTATTAATTCATACTTTTAATCTTATGTGAACTATTTTAAGAGAAAGTTTGTTAATTTTGAATGAAATAATTCATGGTAATTAATTAAATAAATAATATTAAGTATTTCATAATAAAAATAAAAATAATATATAATTATATATTATATATAAATATGTGAAATAATTATAATATAAGATTATTAGTTTGTTTGGCTGATGAATGTAGTTGATAGCTGATAGCAATTTGATATTAAATGTTAGGTAAATTATGTATTGCTATTGTTGTTAATTAATAAAATGACTAATAAGAGTATATTGTTAATTTTTTATATATTAAATTAACTAAATTAAAATTAAAATATAAGAAAATAATATATTTTTCACATATGTTCATAAAATATAATTTTAAAATTTAAAATGCTATAATTAGTAATTTATATTTATGAAATATTAATAATTATTTTTATTAATGTTAATTAATATATATCAATATATTTTTACTAATTAGAATATCTTACATATAATTTTTTTTATGAAACTTATATATAATAATTTAAAATAAATTATTTTTATATAAATAATTAAAATATTATAATTCATAGTTGTTAGTTGATTCATAATATTATAATTCATGGTTGTTTGTTAAATAATAGAACTTTAAGAATAATAATATAGTAAGAATAATTTTGATTTTTTTGGTTAAAACAACAGTGGTTCAAAAAAACTCTAAATATGAGCTGATAAAAACTTCAACGGAATGAAGTTATATCCACTATTAGTTGTTATTTTATATGATTTACCAAACACCTAATTCTTAACTATTTAATAAAAAACTTCTACTCATTACATGCATCAGTTATACCTGTGTATTGATTCGTATATAACAAAGAATTGTGCTTTGATTTATATTTTTGATATTGTATAATATAGTTTTAAAAGAAAATTTATTAAATTTGAATAAAATAATACCTACAAATTTATTACACTGTTACTAACCTATATATGTTTAAACGGTGAAATTTATTTAAATTTTAATTTTCTATTTAAAATTTTGCTACTTTTTAAGTTTCTCTAATATACTGTTTAAAGTTATTTAAAATGTTTACGCTTTAAATTTTCTAATTTTCTATTTAAATTTTTTTTGTTATATAATCTTAGTTTTCTATTTAGAATTTTCTTTTTTGATTTTCTATTTAAAAGTTTTTTATATGATAATTAGTTTTTTAATTTTCTATTTGGAATCAATATATCAATATGTATTATTAATTCCAATATTAAAGTTGATTTTAAATTATTACTTATTATTTGTCAAATAATTGTATATAATACAGTTACGTGTAATTATTTTATATTATGTTATAGAAAACTGTTACATCAAAAAATATTTCTAAATAGGAAATAAGAAAACACAACTGCCATGATAAAACAAATTTCTATATTAGAAATTAAAAATTTTAAAAGTAAAAGCTATATACAGAAAGTCAAGATCATATAAAACAATATTTTAAACAAGAAATTTGAAAACTTAAAAAATAAAAATTCTAAAGTACCTTTAAACATAAAATTAGAAAAATTTAAAAACTAAAAATTTAAATAGGGAGCCAATATATTTTGAATAATAAATTTAAAAAAATTTAAAAGTAAAAATTATAAATTACTTGTAAATAGAAAGTTAGAAAAACTTAAAAAGTAAAAGTTTTAAATTGAAAGTCAAAATTTAATAAAAATAAATATTAAATTTATTTAATATTCATTATTATAATCATACCGTGCAACGCACGAGTTCATGATCATTTTTTTTTAATATGGTAATGAAACCGACCAATTGAACTAGTTTGATTTGTTCGATTTGATTCAATTTCTTTTGAAATTCAGTTTGGTTTGGTTTTTTCTTTAAAAAAATTAACTAAATTGAACTGGTCGAATTTATTTCGATTTGGTTAAATCTATATTAAATCAAATTAAAATGATTGAACCCTATTTAAAATATATTATTTGTATAAAAATATATTTAAAAGTGTTATTATTTATATTAAAACCTTCCTCCCATGCCAGCTGAAGACCTTTGATGCAAGCCTGGAGTTCAGCCTCAATCAGAGAGCAAGACTGATATTGTATGTAAATCCCTCAATCCATTTACCTAAAGAATCCCACCACTGCAAGTCCGTCGTTAGCCTTACAACAACCATCAGTATTTAACGTCACCCAATTCTCAAGCGGAGGGTATCACCCACCTAAAAGAACCCAAGAGAAGGGCGGAGAGCCGAGCCTAACTTTCCTAATTCTCAAGGGATACGAAATCTCACCAACATAATGCTTGATCTATCTAAACTATGATTGTTAAAGATGAAATCATTACGCCATCTCTAAATCCACGTACGAACAGAATAGAAAGCTCAATTCCCAGCAAAGTTACAACAAATAACACCATTCAAATTGTAAACAAACCATTCTTTAAAAGAAAGAGCAGATTGCAAACTAAGCTCATCCATAGGAACAAGAGACTTCCAAATGTCGTTTCCAAATGACATCCTCCTGCACATTTTTATAAGGACTTGCATAAAAATCTCTGTGTATCCTTTCAATAACCGTATGCAATCACCCACAAAAAAGAATGAACTCTTCAAGGAACCTCTAAACTCCATTTTTTTTTTAATGAGCGATAACCCTAGCCCATAAAACTATCTTTCTCCTGAAAATAATGCCAACCCAACTTTGTAAGGAATGCCTAATTGGTTTGGTTTGGTCATACCGCGCCTTAATTAGCAATAATAGAAGATATATATACATTAATTCAGCTAATTACCTTATAAAGCAGTAGCAACGGTCATGTATAAAGAAGGCTCAATTCCTTTGTACAAATCCATTTTTACATTATCAATCATAAACGATTCTACATCTCTTTCGCAACCTCATCTCTAGTTCTTGACTATTATCAATTATTATTATATCTATATTTTGCGTGACACAAATACCACCCATTAACATGAATTTCCACTAGGGTTGGCCTTACCAGTGTTTTAAGAATTAGAGTGGATCCGTTGGACTAGTAAAACTTGAAACTAATCAATAATTTGATTTGGTTCAATTTAAAAAATCGAACACCTAAAAAACCAATCAAAATCGAAAACACCCTCCAAAATCGAAAATCGAATAAAATCGATTCAACTTAAAAATATATCATTTTATGAAAATTTAAAAATTTTAAAAAGTTAAATTATTTTACTCAAAATTTAAATTTTAAAAAATAGTTTTCATTACTTCATTATATTATATATTTTTTAAAAAATATTTTATTAAATCAAACCAATAATTCAATTTCCAATCCAATTTTATAAATGTTGGGTCTTACTTGAGGTATAAGGCCCTAAGGGGGAGAATAAATGTGAGGCTCTGTGCAAAATTATAATCTGCTGTTTTTTATTAAGTAATTATTTTTTCAAATGATAAAATTACATAATAAAGAATACAAATAAAACTAAAAAAAATGAAGAATCATTTTTTACCGCTACATAATTGAATTTTTTTAAAAAAAGAATCTTTTTTTTGTCATTTGACATATATCCATTGCATGGTCTCCAATGCCAAACATAAATGGAAACTCTTGCTCAATTATTCCTCAAATATATATGCTGCTATGGTTAAAAAAAAAAAAAAAAGAAGATATTTGTGCTGCAATTAAGGTGACAAATAATTTTTAACTCAATTCAAAAACTTGATTTGAAGTTGTTCAAAGAAAGATCTGAAATTAAAAAAAAATGAACATTTCAAAATCACATAAAAAAAACCATTAAAAAAAAAAAAAAAACTTGGGGGTCAGGTCCATTCGAAATGTAAGGTGGTTCTGGTTAGGAGTGTTCAGCTATTACTCCCACCTACCAAATTGATAGACCTATTTTCTTCTTTTTATTATTTCAATATTTAGGCGGATTTTCTTTTTAAGAAAGTATCGAATTATTTGATTTTTTATTTTACCCTTATTTAATTTTATGGTTATCAACATTTATAAATAATAACCCTTTTAATAAATTTGTTAAAAATTGAAACAAAATTTGAAATTTAAAATTTTGATGTATATGGTTTGATAATTTCATTTATTAGCAATATCAATTGTTTTTAGTTTTATATTAGAGAACAACAAATTCTAAGATTATTTAATAAGAATACTATTTATCTTTATCTAGCATTTTGATACTAATGCAAGGGTATAATAGAAAAAATCAAGTAAAAATAATCACTTTAATTAAATTACCTAATAAAAAAGAAACAAATTTATCAATTTGGGACAAAGAGAGTGAGAAAAATTGGTAGTATTAGATTGATTCAATATTTTTGGCATAAAATAGACAAAAACCAAACCTAACTGAAGGAATTGTATATTTTGGTTTTGTTTGCAGTTGAATCTCAAATTGAAAGGGTTCGTATATTTTGGTTTTCAAAGTATACATCTAGAGTACTCCTTATACATTTAGCCCCGAAAATAGAAGGATTTCAATTTTAAACTAAGGTTATAAAATTATAAATGGGCTTTAAACTCAAAAAGCCCAAACTGATGAACCAAATCAATTTAAACTAAAAGATTTCAATTTAATTTCTCTAATAAATTCAGTTTAATTTAATATGTATTTTTCTTAAATTTAATCAATCGTTTTTTATGATTCAACTCAGTTGAGAATCAAGCCAACCCATTGAACACTTTGAGGTTCAGCCACTAACTATGAAGTAGACTAATGCATTATATATTAAACGAACATCCTCATCCTCAAACGTGAGAATTATCCAGTAAACTAAACGCATTACAGTCAGTCTGTATACCCAACCAATTTGGTGCAACAGGTCTAGTAGGCAGAAAATATTCAAATGACGTCTTAGTTTAATAATAAGATGAGATTATCTAGAGTTGGATATCAGGATTCGAATCTCATAAATGTAATTCTCTTTTTTAATATTAAAAAAAAAAAAGAGAATATTTAAATTAAATGCTCCCTTTTTTTGAATTCCTTTGGATTAAAATGCTCCTTGAAAATTCTTATGGATTAAGCTAAATGTTACTTCATATTCTCCAAAAATATGGATTTCTTCTTGAAAACTCTTATGGATTAAGCTAAAAATATCGATTTCTATCACCTTTTCACGTGGATTTCCCCTTTGAAATTTGTGTTGAGCCCAAATCATATGTACAAAATGCGCGTGGACTTGGTTTGGTAATATGCAAAATATCCGGAAATTGACTCATTTGTTGACGTGATCCATTTGTCTTTTGTTCTTGGAATGCTCCTATTTGCTGTTTTCTGTTTTACAATTTAGGTGGGAATTGTACTGTTGTATTAATAGTTAGATGTTCACTTCTCTGCAGATATATGGAGTTCTATAGTTGGATTAATTGTTGTAATTAACCTATCATTGCTGGATTAGGATGTGCTTGTGTCAAATTTCACAATTTCATAGCTTCAATTATAATTCTAAAGTCACTTAACTACGTACATTTTAAATTTCATTAGTTATTTAATTATGTTAGAGTACTCAAAGTTAATAAGATACAAAAAGATATTTTTCTAATTTATTTAAAGAGAAATGTTTCTTAACAGAGGACTATTTCATGTGGGACTCCTATTTAAGTTTAGATCCCTTTCGGCGTAGAAATAACAAGGATTAACACTATAAATAGAAATATTACAGCAAAAATCATTTAACTTTTTCTTAAGGCAATAACAACTCGTTTGGTTCATCATTAGAATTATTTTTTTGGATAATATTTGTATTACAGTTTGAGTGTTTGATTCATTTTTGGTTCAGAAAAAGGAAAAGGAAATAAAAATTAAATTTGCATAAGCTGCCCAAACAAAAAAAGGAACGTTAGCATGGGATGGGCCAAGGAAAAGCCACGTTGACACGTAAAACGTCCTTATAAGGAAATTGACTTCTATCCAATTTTTGGATGAGTGTCTGTTTCATGGTCCTCAATTTTGTTTTATTAATTAACTGCCCCAGTATTCTTCCCCTTTTCATACGCTCGGTCAAACTAATATTATTGTTATGAAATTCTCATATTCAACCTTAATTAACGATTAATATATTTGTCAAAGGAATTTGTTCTTCATTTCATTGATCATGATGTAACTTTGAAAATCAATATTCCAATTATAAATTCTAAATTTATCGTCTCAATGTGAATGTACCTTCAAATTTGACCAAAAAATACTAATCTAAATACAACCTTAATAGTAATAATATTTTACTAAATTATGTCTATATTTACATTCAGCCTCGTTTTCATGAGTTTTTGGACTTGAATTTTCTACACATGATAGTAATGGCTTTCAAAAACATATTTGATACTTGAATGTTGAGCTTAGAGCATAGCAGACTTTTTACTCAGTTTTGTAGGTGTTATAGACTTATTTCTAATTATTTAAAGTTTGTCTGTAACTTGTAGATAGAGCTTGTATATAAATATATGATTTTGTAGATAAATTTTATATTTAATTAGAACTCTTGTATAATACATATATATAAACAAAATTTATGTATAAAAAAGGGTTCCAAACCCTATACATAATACATACTTTTCCTTTAAACTACCCTTTTTTTTTCTTCTTCTATTAACTAAAACTAATAAACTTTTGATAAATCTAGCCAAAATTTAAATTGATCAAAATAAAATAATATATTACATGACGTGACTAACTATCTGCCATGAATTTTTATAAAAAATAGTAAAATCAATCAATATTAGTTACTAACACCAATTTAACTCAATATTTTAACTTTAATTGTTAAAAAAAAAATTGAAATAAATCTGCTTGAATTAATTGAAAAAAATGAAGCTTTTATTAGAAAAAAAAAAATAATAGAAAGAAGCTATTGACTCATATGGGCTCCAAAAAGTGTGAATAAGGGAAAAGGTTAATTCACACGGTGCATTTTTTTTTAAAGATTTTTATATCTCAGTTTTCTAAAAAGGCATTTTGGTACAATGTTATTTATTTATTTTTACAATGTCTTCTATTTTTCTTTATAGTTTCACACCCGTTGCATCGTCATAACTTTCCATTTGTACCATTATCATTTTTGCTTTATTTTTGTATTTGATTTTGTTCAGAGTTTTTGATTTTCATGAATGATTTATCGCCTTTTGATTTCTTTTGTTTTCTTTTCTAAAAAATATCAAGAAAATTGAGATATATGTGAGTTTTTGTTTTTTTTTTTCTAAGATAATTATGTGAGTTTTTGTTTTTGTTTTCTAAGATTTAATAGTTATTTAGAATAAAAAAATATGAGTTTTTATGAATTTTAGATGAAAAATAGCTAACAAATAAATATTTTTGAGTTAAAAATCAGTTATGAAGAGAAAAAAGTTATATTTATTAAAGGTTGAAGTTGATATTTATCTTCTAATTGTTTTTATTCTTTCTTTTGTTTATCGATGGTTGCATAAATAAAAAATAAACATTTTCATGAAAATTATTTTTTTAATTTTTAAAAATTTTGAACTGATAAATCTAAAATAAAAGTAAATAAAATAAAAATAAATATTTTGATGTGTATAAATATATTTTACTTAATGTTGTTATAAAAAAAACCGTGTTTGTTAGAGGTTGAAGATGATGCTAAATTTTAATTATTCTTCTTCTTCTTTATTTTATCGATGGTTTCACTAAATCAAACATAAACCTAAAATAAATCATTTTTAAACCAGTAATAAATCAAAATGAACCAGTAATAAACTATTTGTAAACGTTTTATGGTGTAAAAAGAACTAAATGGAAATATTATCTCAAAGTAAACCCAAAATAAACCATTTGCAAACTAGTAATAAATCATTTATAAACATTTTAAAAGTGTAAGAAGAATTAAGTGCAAAAATTGTCTTCAACCTCCAACAACTCAAATTTTCTCTTTTTTGTGACTAATTTTGAGCTCAAATATACTTATTTTTAAATATTTTCATCCAGAATATATCAAAACTCATGATTTTATTATTCTAAATAATAAAACAAGCATTCAAAATCATATTAAATCCGTTTTTAAAATGAGAAACATATATGATGAAAAACTTTCTCTCTCTAAAACAGAATCTGCAAATCTACAACTGTTTGTGAGGAAAAATATCTATTTTATTGATTTTGATCCATTAAGAAACACAAATGAAATTGATGAAAGAAAATGTGTTCGAGAAAAAAATCAATAATGGTAAAAGATTGTTTTGGAAATGTTATTTCTTGATTTCATTCACCAAGAAACGTGAATTAAATTGATAGAATAAAAGATATTTGAGAAGAAAAATCGATAATGGTGAACTATCATTTTGAAAACATTATTTCTTGATTTGATAAATTCAGCTGGTTAAGCTAAAAAAATTTTATTCCTTTTTTTTTATGGTATCAATTATTTCAGGATTTGATTAAGTGGAATTAATTATGAAAATCGAAAAAAGAGCGTAAAATTATAATATTATGTTGAAAAGTAGTTTTATTAGAAACTGCAGTTATTACTTGAGGTATATTATCATTAATTATTAATTTTTAGGTAAATCTACCCGTTGCTGAAGGAAAAAAGTGCTTGTAGCTTACTTCCTAGTCCAATAGAGACAAATCAAGATTCGTTGTGCTCTTTTAAAATTCAGTTAAAGACCCATTCTAACTTCCAACTCTCTCTTTGCCGCCCAATTCACTACCCGCCAAACCGGCTCAAACATAAAGAAGGTTAAGATTAAAGTCATGGAATCCAATTCCATGAAAGGGCTAAAACGAAGAACCATGGTTTTCAATTCCTTTGTAATTTTAGCCTAGACGACATGCGCCTCTCTCCACCATCTCTCTTTCAATTAGTATTAGCCCTTTTAGCATTATTCTCCATCTTCTCTTCTTCATCTGCCAATTCCCACAATATATCAAGCAAAAACCTCACTGAATCATCCTCCTGTCCGTTGAAATTCAGTATTCTTCGTGACCTCGCGGATCAAGCCCCTTTAAGGCTCTCTCTCATTGATGTTCCTAGGCAATGCAAATATATTCGGAAAGGTGTTTTGTTCCTTCGGTCAGAGTATCTTCGGACCAATCAATACTTCATTCCTCCTCCTCAGACTATTCAGGCATGTTGGGATTCATATCAGAGATTAGTCGCTGAGTTCTTGCATGGTTTCGATATGGAATCCACTTGTGGGTATCATCCTGATTGGTTCTTGGAGACATATATGAACATTACAAGTCAGGCGCAGTTTGAGAGTCTGATTCCTGCGTTCGCATTGCAAGAAATGAGGCTCTTCTGTAACAAATGTTTGGACAATGACTCTACTTGTCAATCTTGTGTCAATAAGTTGATGAGTATTGAGAAACTATTTCTTAAGGGTCCTGAAACTGAGAATGCCTCAGATTCTACTGATTATATGTTTATGTATGCAGCTGCTTTTAGCAACAAACTCGGAACCAGTGATCTTCCGACTGCAAAATGCTTGTTCATGCTTGAATTCCCCACGCAGCCGACATTCAATAAGAGGCACAAATCTGTGATTTCTGGTGCTGTTTTAGGTTGCGCTATTGGTATCGTCGGTGCCTCTATTGCACTGTGGTTCTTCTGGATGCTGCACAAGAAATGTGGGAGCAAGGAAAAGAATAGTACTAGTTCTGTCCATAAAGATGAGACTAGTTTGGACTTTGGATTAGGACTGCACACTAGACCAACTAATTTAGCCAAATTCAGAATTGATGAAATTCGAAGTGCCACATTAAATTTCTCTAGGCATAATATTATTGGGAAAGGAGGCTATGGAAATGTTTACAAGGGGATATTGCCTGATGGGTCTGAAGTTGCATTCAAGAGATTCAAGAATTGTTCGGCTTCTGGTGATGCAACATTTACACATGAAGTGGAAATTATTGCAAGTGTTAGGCACGTCAATCTTGTTTCCTTAAGAGGCTACTGTACTGCTACAGTTTCTATGGAAGGTCACCAACGAATTATTGTCTGTGATCTGATGCATAATGGGAGCCTTTATGATCATTTACATGGATCAGGAAAGAAGGAGCTAAGCTGGCCAATTCGTCAAAAGATCGCGCTTGGAACAGCTCGCGGGTTGGCTTATCTACATTATGGGGTGAATCCTGCAATTATCCATAGAGATATAAAAGCTAGTAATATACTTCTTGACGAGACATTCGAGCCAAAAGTGGCCGATTTTGGCCTGGCAAGGTTTAATTCACAAGGAATGACACATTTGAGCACAAGGGTAGCTGGGACTCTTGGCTATGTTGCTCCAGAATATGCATTATATGGCAAGTTAACTGAAAAAAGTGATGTTTACAGCTTCGGAGTTGTTCTTCTCGAGCTTCTAAGCGGAAGAAAAGCATATGAGAATGATGAAGGAGAAGTTTCTCTCTTGACAGATTGGGCTTGGTCACTGGTAAAGGAAGGAAAAGCATTGGATGTTATTGAAGACAGCATGCCTGAAGCCGGGTCACCTGAAGTGATGGAGCAGTATGTTCACATAGCTGTAATTTGTGCTCATCCAATATTATTTGCCAGGCCAACAATGTACCAGATTGTGAAGATTCTTGAACTTGAAACCAACCTGCAGCTGGTTCCCTCAACTATTGGAGATTATATTGATAGTAATCGGAGTGGTGATAGCAGTGTCAATTCAAGTTATATGTCCTGTTCTTCCATTACAAATGATGGACAATATTTGAATTATAAAGATACAAGGGGAAGCTACTTCTTCACAGGATCACAACTGTCTAGTGAAACTGTTTGATGGGAAATGTCCCTTTCTTTTTTTTTCTTCTATGCTTACTGCATTCCATTAATTATTCTCCCTCATGTAAAATTAAAGGTTTATTGTGCAAAGAAAAGAAAACTTTTTTCTTTTCAAATACAAGTGTAGGTAACAATTACATGTATAAAATAATTAGCTTCAAATCTAAATTAGAGTCAAATTAATTGAAAAAAATTTATCAATTTCTAGTCATTGATACACACCATAGGACATCTTTCTCACAAAAGAAAGGAAATCTCAAACATATTTATTTATGAAAATAATGACCAATGTAATATTTGTTTTTCATTTAATATGAAAACCACTTGCATTAACAATATACAGACTTACCTACATCCATAAAAGTTAGTGCTGTGACACTTATGGCCATCCACCCCGGCAAGACCGAAACTTAAAACAAGAAAAATCTAATGTGGTTTTCTGATCCGTGATTTATTTATTTTTATATCACGTACACTAATACTGTGAATTTCTATATCCTCTGTATATAAAAGCATGATCCAGATCTGATCTGGCTTAATCACATGGAAAATACTAGTAACCCATTAACAAAAATTTCCTTATAAAATAGTTTGTAGACAAAGGGCGTGCCTAAAAATTGAATTTGACTCATATCCGACATCATTTCATGCTGGATGTAGGTGCCAGACTAGGTAGCAATGGTTTCTGAGCTTAGGATACCATATTATTATTTACCATAATATCCAGTGGGATTTATCTCACCAACCCAAAAAAATTTTTATACATTGAATTTGATGGCTCTCATTAGAAAACTATAAATATATTGTAACTATTCAATTTTGGGTTTTAATCCATTTCAGATGATAACCACAGAAAAAAATAGATAAAGATTAGATAACGAACCTAAAAATGGCCAACTATAAATATAAAGCAGAAAATTAAAGTGTGTTGGAAGCACTTTATGATTTGTTTCTTGTTCTTGCATGGGTACTCTTGTTTTACAGATTTTCTTGAAGCTAGCTAGTTTTTCATTTAGATAAAGCAATGGCTACCTCTGGAGATATAGAGAAGCATGGCGACTTATTGGAGCCATTAAAGAAGAAAACTCAACAAAAGTATGTGACTAATCATAATTTTAATGGTAGTAATGGTGGTCTGGTGATGGTTATTCTTAGCACTGGCATTGCAGTTTCTGGGTCTTTCGTGTTTGGCTGTTGTGTAAGTACAGGAATCTGTTAAAAGGAATTAGCTTGTGATTTTATTGCATAGTGGAAGAAATGTTGTTATGTACCCATTTTTCTTGTTCTTTTTTTAATATTGATATATGGTTATGAATTTGCAGGTGGGGTACTCTGCGCCAACCCAATTTGGTATTATGAATGAGCTTAGCTTGTCCTATTCCGAGGTTATACTTTTTAGCACTGATCAATAGGGTATAATTTTTTCCAATGTGATGATGGACGTTTGATGGCGTAAGAAACTTGCATTTTGCAGTTCTCAGTTTTTGGGTCCATCTTGAACATTGGTGCTATGATTGGTGCAATCACAAGTGGGCGAATTGCAGATCTCATTGGCCGGAAAGGGGTATGAAAAGGGGCAGATACCATGTTAGCATCATATGGATTAAAGCATCGGATTTTGCCTCGTAACTTTGTGGTTTATTTTTTGTGCAGGCTATGAGGATGTCGTCCATTATCTGCATGTCAGGATGGATTGCTATCTACTTATCCAAGGTTTGTGCTATTTCTACCCTTTTTTTATTTAACTAATTCTTTGATGCAATGCACTTAAAGAGTAGTCCACAATATGAACTTTTTTGTTGGTAGGGATCCCTGTTACTGGATGTTGGAAGATTGCTAACAGGATATGGCATTGGTATTCTTTCTTATGTGGTATGTTTATGCTTTGCTTCACCTGGGTATTTTTTTACCATGCATATGCTAATATGGACTTAAGCCTCTGTCTCTCTCTCTGTCTCTCAAATTGAATAGGTACCTGTATTCATTGCTGAGATTACTCCTAAAGATCTGAGAGGAGCACTAGCATCTGCAAATCAGGTATGACACTTATTTGAAAATCTTTTTCTGTCTTTTGTGGACTAATTTGACGATGCTCAATAGACTGCTTTTTTTTTTATTTAATAGGTAGTCATTCTTCTTTAAATTGCTTTGTTATAATTGAACAATTAAGCAACTTACTACCTTTTCTTTCAATTTTCCTACTATGCAGTTCTTTATTGTTGTTGGGATATTGGCAATCTATTTGATAGGTGCATTAGTAAGATGGAGGATACTTGCCCTTGCAGGTACTGTTAGTCTCATAACTCATTGGCCGTATGTGCTTTCTATGGTATAGTACTGCTCCCTGCTTCATTAGATTAACTCATAAGGATATCTTCTTTTCTACATGGCAACTGCAGATTTATTTATATTTGAATGATTGAAACTTCTTGCTTCCATTATCAGTTTCTGAGATTTTTTATAAAATTTACTTTCATGAAATGGTCTACCCTTTTGAGAGCATTTTTTTTTTTCCAAAATTATTCAAGGTCGGATAGATTAGTACACCACCCAAATATACATGGAATTCTCGAATATTACTCAATCATTCAACACTCGACCATAAGGCTTACTTGTATCAGGTTTGGTTAATGGTTACAGGAAACATCCCATGCCTGGTTATGCTTGTTGGCATTTGCTTCATTCCAGAATCCCCAAGATGGCTGGTAAAATACAGTTTCTTGAATCTTTGATCAGAGATTAGAGTCCAGTGTCTTAACATTTTCTTCTGTCATTAAGCTATTATTAAATATATCTATATTTCAATACCCCAAGATTTCAACATCTACAAGAACAAGTATCAACCAGTTAATAAATGCTATAAGAATAAGATAACTTGAGAAACTGAAGTACAAGTAAAAGGAGGAAAAAATTACTAGTATAAGATAGAACCAAAGAAGGCTATTGTTCTAAGAAGAAACTTCAATGCCACAGGCAATGGTTGGTCGCCACCATGAATTCGAAGCCTCACTACGAAAACTTAGGGGAGCAAAGGCTGACATTTCTAGAGAGGAGTCTGAGATTCAAGTAAATACTATATCTTTCTCCACTTCATAAAATTTTATGACTTGATTTCTGCTGTTATTAGTTTTTCTTCAAGAACATTTGGTCGATCTATTGCTGAAAGATATATGGTTTCGCCTTACAGGATTCCATAGCCCAAATTGAACAACTCCCTAAAGTAACCATACTAGACTTGTTTCACCGAAGAAATATTCGCTTTGTCATTGTAAGCTAAGCATCATGCACTCAGCTAGACTGTACTTTCTATGCAAATAGTGTTTTCCTTTTGATGTGATAGATATCTTTATGATTCTTTTCTCCTGATTCATCAAAATCATAGGTTGGAGTTGGACTAATGGTGTCTCAGCAATTTGGTGGAATCAATGGAATTATATTCTATGCTGATCAAATTTTTGTATCAGCAGGTGAACTCACATTTCCTGAATATCACATACATAATCACATGGTGAAATTCCAGTTGGTCACATTAATTGAATAATCATTGATAATTCAGGTGTCCCCCCTAGTGTTGGAAGTATTCTTTATTCTGGATTACAGGCTCTTCTCACTGCATTTGTGACATCCCTAATAGACAGAGCTGGTAGAAGACCCCTGTTAATGGTAGGCACTTTAAAGACTTCATTCTAGAATTTCCGTGTAGCTGTTAAGAAGAAGATGGTTAAAGAACTGAACTTCTAATTTAATGCTAAATTCTTATCCATTCCATTTCAGGTTTCTGCTTTTGGGTTGCTTCTGGGCAATCTGATAATTGCAACTTCCTTTTTTCTTAAGGTAATAAGTAAATATCAAGCTCACATTTGGTCATAGTTGCATTCCAGCGTCCTAACTCCTAACACATTGCACTATGTTCATCAGGAACACCATTTCGCTATTCATTTGGTTCCGATCCTCGCAATCACTGGTGTCATGGTAACCTCATGAACTGAGATAAAATGGTCTATTTCATTGCCACAATAATGAATGAACACATTTTCTATTAATTTTCAGCTTTACATAGCCTCATTTTCAATAGGAATGGGAGCGATTCCTTGGGTTCTGATGTCAGAGGTACTTCACAATTATGATTTCACTAAAACACAAACTGGGTTAGCAAGAATGGATTAGACAATAGTCTCTAACATCTAATTTTGCACAGCTATTCCCACTGCATATAAAGGGAACAGCAGGGAGCCTGGTGACATTGGTAAACTGGTTTGGTTCTTGGTTTATATCCTTCACCTTCAATTTTCTTATGGAATGGAGTTCATATGGTAAGCCAAGTTTGGTTTCAGAATTGCTGTATGAAGTAACGTGATTAAAGTTGGTGACTTGATAAATATGATATGTTGGTTTTGTTGACTATTTTCAGGTACATTCTTGGTGTATGCTTGTATATGTGTATGCTCTATCATGTTCATAGCCAAACTGGTACCAGAAACTAAAGGGAGAACATTGGAAGAGATTCAAGCCTGTGTACATTAGTTAAATTGGAATAATGGATATCAGATAATTGGGTTATTTATGGTTTTGTGTGTACTGTTAAGAAGGACCAGGAAGCTATTCTTAAGTTAAGCTCCATGGCAAGCTATGTATTATTTTTACTTTCTTACGGTTCTTTTCAAGCTGAGATGTAGACTAATAAACGAAAGTTTTCTAGTGCAATTTTGTTAAAATCCAGTTTTTTTATTACAATTATGCTTATTAGTGGAGGATACGATAGTTATTGTTGGAAATTAGTCAACATCAATATATATAATTAATTCTAATTTTAGATTAATCAATTATATGATAATTGATATGGACACATAAAGCTCATTTTGGCCAACAATTTGGGGATGTAAATGATTCTGACTAGACAAATCCACTGATGTGACCAATTTAATGGGATGCTGACATGGTTATGGTTGATGTGGGAATATTGGGCTGAGATGCTGCAAGGCAAATGATTACCCAATGGAATTTTCGGATAGAAATTCAATTAGGTCTAACATATAGAAATTTCAAAAGCATTTTTTTTAATACATGTGAATTTGCTTTCTATTATATAATAAGAAAATGCCATGGACATATGAGGGAATGAGTTCCTTCATTGAACAGAAGAGACTGAAGCAACTTCTAAGATAAAAGCCGAGCAATTTCCAAATGCAAATCATCCACAATAATAAATAGTGCAGATTCCCCAGCATTGTTAGTGATAGAAGCCGTCTGCGGATGCTTGTACAACCTCAAAACGATCTCTCCTAGGCAGAAATTCAACACCATGAGTGGCATTGTTAATAACAAAACATTTTTTGTTGCTTAATAAAAACTTCCTGCATTAAGTAGGGATACATTAAATAAAAAATTATACCATGTGCTGCAAAAAAAAATTATATATTCAATATATGCATAAAAATTAAAAAAATTTCTATGAAATTAATATTATTGGTCATGAAGATACCAATTACTTATGAATCCTAATTTAGAATAGGTTTATGAAATGAAAAGTAACACTATTACCAGTAACTTACATAAAATATACATTTATTATAACAAAATATTTACTGGCTACAGTATAGAGTATTTGGCATTATAGTTATGCAAAAAAGTGATATGTAGAAAATTACTATATGAAAAAAAAATAATTATGTGTTTAGTAAAAAAAAATACTATAAAGCTATTTTGATTAAAAAAATTTATTAAAAGTATTTTGTAAACTGTTTGATATTGTATTTTAAAAGTATACTTGACAAATAAGAATATTAATTTATTTATATTTATATTTATTTTCATATCAATATATTAGCATCTTTGAAAAATTATTTTTAAAAATATATTTACAGAAATAAGGACATCAATTTTTATTAATATTTATATTTTGATACTAATTGTTTAAAAAAATTATTATCATATTAGCATCATTGAAAACTTAATAATTGTTCATAGGAGAGAGGCACAAGAAAATAAAGGAAAAAATATAAGGAGAGGAAAAAATATGGTTGACTATTTATATTTTGGTGTTTAGGCAATTATTATTAAGTCAAGGGAATATTTTTATCTAATCATGAAAAATTTTTTTAACTACCAGTATAAGTTATAATCTGCTATCTATATAAACTTAGAAAACCAACTTATCAAGTAATCATATTATTACCCTTTAAAAAGTTAATTATCAGATATCATTGATAGTATATACACACACACGCACACACACACCTTGCATTATTTTTTGCCATTATTTTTTTAATTTTATATAGAATTTGATTGGATGTTTATTATTTTTAAATTTGGTAGTATTAAATTTATATTTATTTTATTTTATTTTTTGTAAACTTGCATGGTATTTGGAGTAACTAAACACAATCTTCACGACAATAATGTCAAATTAAGATTATATTTGACTACTTGATATTCAATATAATGTTATGAAAAAATAAAAAAATTTAATCAAATTCTATTAAAAAAAGGCAAACTAAATAGACACAATCCATGACAACACTATAGCCTCATCTCCCCTAGCAACGTCTCATACTAGGAATGGTAATAGATAGGGGAATGTTATATTCTTAACCATACTTTAAAAACTGTAGATCTACCTATATTCATATCCATACTCATTTAAATAATAATATTAAATCCATTTTATATTCATAAAATTTTGAATAACTTATGAATATCTATTACTCAAATAGTTATTAAAATATTTATGTAAATTAATACGTAAGATATATAATTACTAATTTATAATCACATTTAAATAAAATAATACACATTTTATTCAAAGATATTTTATATTAAAAAATTAAATAAAAAATACTAAAAGAAAAATTGAATTATTTTAAAGTCTATTTAGTTTTTTGAATGCAATATGTTAGATACATTATAATTAATAAGTTCAACTATATAATCCCTAATATTGTGCATTTAACTTAAAAGAAAATATTAAAAATAATTGATATTATTTTTATTGGCTATATATATGTGTGCGTGATATTATTTATATTGATATAATCTTATGTTCTAAAAAGGTTTTCACCATCCATTTTTCACAATGTTTAAGAAAAAATATTTAATACTTTACCAATTCAGTATTTGTAGTATATTTTTCTATTTATATCCTCAATTATATTTAATGATGAATAACCATACTTTTTAAAATTAATAATGGATAAGGATAAATTAGAAAGATTGATTTGATTTAATGAAAATAGACATATATTTTGGGATATTCAAAGTAGGCAATCTTTTTTTGAGATGGATAAAGCATTAGATATATAGATGTGCGTGGATATATGTAAAATAGTTTGTATTTATAAATTTGAGTATATGAACCCAGCTAAAAAGGTTTAACCCAAATTATTGTAATAATTGCCAAACTTATATAAGCTAACATTTCTTGTTAATATAAGTTGTTGACACTCGGTTGGTATGTTTTAATAAACTTGCTCGTACACATTCACTGGGCAGAGTTCGGCTGGTTTCCAATTGCCATCGCTATCCCACACATAAAACTCATGGCTGACTAGAGTTGCCTTCAACCGTACCACTTGCTTCCATTCATTAATGTTCTGGCACATTTTTTCACTAACTTGTTGCGCAACTTAATAGTGGTTAAGACTCAAGGAGTAATTTTTAACACCTATCTTGCTCCTTGTATGAAAGTAGAAACATTTGTACGGGTAAAGGAAGCTCTAGCTACTGAATTTCAAAACATGGAAGAAGTAGAAGGAATAACAAGATCACTGCTTTCAAAAGAAAAGATCAATGGCGTTGATGAATGCATTGGGGCAGCAAGCCAAGATTCTTCTCCTCTCACCTTCATGCTTGTCTTCAGCACATTCATCATTGTTTATAGCCATTACATCATTGGAAATACAGTAAAGTCACATTCTTTCTTCCTTTACTTTAAAATGCAAAAATAGTAAGAGTAGAAAATTCTGTGATTTGAGCTAGTGGTTGTTTATAATTATTTTCTCTTGGTTTAAGACCAACGAAGCTTGAATCTAGAATTGTTAATTTGAAAATTTCCAGCTAAAACATGTTAAAATTTTAATTTAAGGGTTAAGCATGTGACTATCTATGATAAATTTCTTACATCAAAATAAGGGACTTGAAAATTGTAACAATCTCTTAACTGTATTTGTTATGTTTAAGAAAATGTATACAATTCTAGTAAATTTCATAATTTTGGTAATAATATGAAGATCAAATAATTGACTTTTAACTAAATTGTTCAAGTTTTTGTGATTGTTTTTGCTTGTAGATGGGGTACTCATCGCCCACTGAAAATGAGATTTTAAATGATTTGGGACTTTCTTTGGCAACAGTAAGGACATATACTTCTTTGCTATCAATGCTTGAAAGTGTGTGTGTGTGTTTATTTGTTTTTTGTTGAAGTAATTTTTATTAAAGAGTTGCCAATACACAGTTCAAATTAGTGCAATCTTAACATGTTGTAGCATATGCATTGAGAACAACCATTTGATTTTTATAATCTTGGAAGAAAACAAGATTTTGTCCTCTAAACAAATAAAATTTTACTAAGTAATATATATTGAACATTATCTTTGGTGGAATCATTCAACACACTAACATTTTACCTATATTTTGATATATTCTTGTCTTCACAGTATTCCTTTTTTAGTTCAGTATCAACAATTGGGAGATTAGTAGGTGCAACATTATGTGGTAAGTTAGGAGACCTTGTTGGCCAGAGAGGTGTAAGTTACCAGGGTGTTTTTCTCAACGTCAAACCAACTAGTCTTTTAATCTTTGTATTTTATTGGCAATTTAAAACAGGTAATTAAGGTTTTAGATACATTTTGTATTTTAGGTGGCTTGCAATAGTATTATCAAAGGTATTTCTTGTCTTCTTTGAGGTTTCAGATTCATGCCATGGGTCTAGTTAATTTTGTGTTTGTGTACTTATTTAGTTGTTTTTCCATAGGTTGCTTGGTAACTTGACCTAGGAAGACTATTAATGGGGGTAGGACTTGAAATTCTTGCTTATGTGGTCAATCTAGTGAAATATTAGATTTCACATTTTCACCATGCTAACTCTATAATTCTAGGTCTATAACTAATGAATGTACTATATTCCCATTATGTAGGCACCAGTTTATATTGTAGAAATTACACGAAAGAATTTCATATGAGCATTTGGGTTGCTAATTATGGTAAATCATGAATTTTGGTTTAATTTAATTAATTTTCTTTCTGAATCTTCATCCAATGTGTAGTTAATGTCAGGTTGTGGCATATCAATGACTATATAATTGGTTTTGTCTATCATTGATGCATCTTGCTCTACTTGGTAATGTTTTTTCACTTATTTTTCACCCAAAATATTGCATCAATAAGATTTTAAAGTAGCCTATTGATGATCAATTGATCACTTTAATGTTTCTTTCTCAGGTACTATTCCATGGCTAATTCAACTTATTGGTGTATTCTTCATCCCTGAGTCTCCTAGATGACTGGTGAGTCTGAATCAAAATTATACGTGAGATTTTTTTTGAAATTATTTGCATGGGTCATCTTTTAAGAAAAGGTAGAGAATTATCCATTCGATTGAAAAAATTTGTGTTCTTATTGTACAGAATCGCATAAACATTACAAGTTGATCAAATGTGAAATGTCAAACATTCATGCTTGTCCTAATGCTAATCTTCATAAGTTTAGAATGTATAATCACTAAAGAAAATTGTTGCAGAGGACTACTTTTCATTGAATTAAACTGTTTCAAATGATACTATGGGCAATTATTGTTTAACTGTTCCAATAATGTCATAGGTAGTTAAGGTACGACTAGTTATAAAATTTTAATAATACAAAAGAAAAAAGTATTATCTCCTTAGTTATGTCTTTTATAATTAATAATGAGACTTAAGAAGCCATTATGATATTTGTTGATGAATACACTTTTCTGTGTGCAAAAGTTGAATGAGAAAAATAATTGCAAGTTGCTCTCCAACAACTTAAGGGAAGAGATGCTTATATTTCTCATGAAGTGGTTGAAATCACTGTAATATTTTTGCCTATTTATGTACAATGGCAAATATAAGATTTTTTTATTCAAGTATTTATTTTTCTTTTTGAAAAATTTAACAAGATTATATACCAAAACTTAATGAGATAGCAGAATATGGAATTAAAGAGTTGTTTCAGCAAAAGTATGCACATGCACTTATTGTAAGCCTAATAAATTACTCCTGAATTGTTTTCCTTGGAATTTTTTTAATGAATTATTCTAAATGCATTGTTTTAACTTAAAATTGTATCAAATTAGACTTGATTTTATGGAACTACTACAATTTGGAGGGTGCAATGCGTATACATGTTATATGAGCTCTATTTTGGAATCGACTGATAATTTAGGGGCTTAGATAGGATGCTTCAAATATTTAGAAATATATGAACATTATAATTTGTGCATTACAAGTGCAGTGGCAATGTGGGGTCTGGAGCAATAAATATTATTCAGGTGTGTGTCTACTTCAGCTCCTAGCACTGTACCTAAATATACGTTCTAGATGCATTTCTCATTCTTAGTTCACATTTTTGCTGCAGATAGTGAACATATATGGTTTATTATTAGTTTACAAATGTGGTAGGAAAGCTCTTCTGTTGGTTAGTAATAAAATTTGCAAATTCTAAAGTGTGGAATGTTGATGCAAGGTAAAACCTGAAAATTTTTTATGTTTTCAGGTTTCCTTAATAAGAATGTGCTTAGGTTCATTGACTATGGGATTGTCCTTCCTATTATAAGGTCTAAAGAACTAGAAATCATGTCTTTCTTTTTATTGTGTCTTCATTCATTTCCTTGATGTTGTTTATTAAAATTGATTAAAAACATAAATGTTGCGAGCAGGGTTGTTATTGGATAAAGGAAAGCACTCTTGTTCTAGCTTTTATAGGAATATTGGTAATGCAATTTAGATAACACACTTATTACTGATCATAATATTGATGAATAACTTGAAAATTTTGTATCCTACAACTAGGTATTAATAGCATCTTTGGTAATAGGTGGGGGAGGAATTCTATGGATTATAGTGGTAGAGTACTTAGATGATATTTTGACGTAATTTTTCAATAATTTCATCATAAGTAGTAAACATATTTAGCTCAAATTGGGTTCTTATGTCAGATATATCCTATAAACAAAAGGGTTCAATGAGATAGTAAGTGAATTTTTCCTCTTTGATTGGGGCCTAGATTGTTGTGTTCATCTTTAACTTTTTATTCGAGTGAAGATCAACTGATAAATAACCTCTCCTACTACTATATTCCTCAATATCAATCTATTTTAAAGCATTTATGCTAGGGCATATCTTATATGTATTTTAAGAGTGTTTTTCATATATGCAATTATTGTTGGTTTGGGGTTGTATTTGTTGCAAAGTTGGTACTTGAGACGAATCAACGCACGCTTGAAGAGATCCAAGCATCAATAATTACCTAATAACTATTGGTTCCTTTCATGTGAGCTAGGTTAAATTGTCATTACTTTGCCTGCATCACATGCATTTCTAGAAATATTGGTCAATATTTATGTGTGGCAATAGAGATGATTTTTCCTTTAGTTCAAATAAAACCTTAGGGAAATGTGGATTTGAACTTCTATATACCAATATAGATGATTTCTCCCCCTCACACAATACCAAGTGAGAAGAAGGGAGGACAAATATAACTTGTATCAAAGATGCACTTAACATTAAGATTGAAATGACATGTTAGTGGAAAATGGTAGATGTCATATTTATATTATATAGCACGTTGCAGCATATTTAGCATTTGCTTTTTGTTTTATTTTTAAATAATTTTAGAACATTAAAATGGATACTTAACATTTTATATATTGGTTATATTAAATTTTATAATCATTTTATTTATAGTTAAATATGGTTTTAATGATAATAATGTTAATTTAGAATCTTACTTAGTTGTTTAAAATTTGTATGTGATTATAAAAATAATAAAATAAACACAAAATTTAAATTGATGAAATATGGAAATGAAGAGTATGTTTTTTTTTTACAGAATTTCTAAAATAATATAAGAAATAAATAAAATAAGTCAAGGGCCTATTTGTGAATCTCTTAAACAATGCATCCCATTTGTGTTTTAATGTGGGCCACTAAATGAAACTAAAAGATCACTAGATCAGCATCAAACACTTGGGCCTAGGTAAAAGCTCTAGATGGAGATGATGATGAAACTAGCTCCTTAGGTCCCCGTTAAAAATGCGAAAGATGGCATTCTTATTTGCAAATAAAAACTAAATGCCAAATATTTTGTAATCCCATTATAAAAAGCTATTTATCAACTTGAAATTTGCGTTTCCTAAACGATGATAAATTCAAATTGCATTAAAAAAATTATCAATTTTAGTGGAGTTCTATACTCTAAAATTACTATCTTAAATAACCTCATAAAATTGAAGGATTTGATTAAAATTGATAATTGGTGCAAATCTCGAGTGTTCATTCTTTTGGTGATTTGCCTGACATGTGAAAGGAATAAGAGAAGTATAGAATTGACCATTTGTCTTTCAAAGTAAAACTGCCTACCATATCACCAAGAGAACAATTTCCTTCTCCAGCTTCATCTAAAGCTACCTAGTGCTCTAGTGCATGGTCAATTCAACTCTAATATTTTGATTGATTATTTATAATAATAAAAATTAATATAACTCTAATATTTTTTTAATCAATCCAACTATAACATAATATATGTCATAAAATTTAATATTTAAATATCAAAATATTTTGATTAAAAAATTTAATAAATTATAAAATTTCAATATTCATAGATGTATAAAAAATGATAAAAAAAATTTAAGATGCATAATGAATCAAACATAAATGACAATTATGAAAACTATTTGCGTTACGTATAGCCTAAGAGTGACCAAAGCAATTATTGTTGGATTTCTATAAGCAGCAAAATCTCAGCATTCCAACAAGCCCATAAATAAATTTCAGAAGTGTTCATGTTCAACCAAGAAGTGAAGTGCAATGGTCATATAGCTTCGAAGAGGAAAGTTGTAGCAATGAGAATGATAATCATGATGGTGGTAGCAGGCAATCTATAACCATCCATTCTTCATTAATGGAAGAAGTTGTGGTCCAAAATGCCACATTTTTTCAGTCCTTGCACGTCTAAATATGCAATCTCATAATGCTTACATTGTACTCCAGGCTGTGCAAAAATAATTTAACCCTAATTTTTGTTACATATACACCCTTAAATTAACTAAAAAATTTTCAATCTTTCTTGTTTGGTATAAAATGTCTACTTTCATGGGAAGTGTATTTTTTTTTTTTTTCAAAAAATTATTTCTCAAACATTAAGAATATGTTTGGTATATAAAAAAAAATAGAATATAAATAAGATTCCTACTTCATTTTCATATTTGGTATTTTAATTTACTTCAAAAATTATAGAAATGGAATTTCAAAAGAAGTAGGATGATAAAATTATATATATAGGACAAATTATGAAAATTTCATTAATACTTAAATTCTATTTCCTTGTGTATCCAAATTTCGTTCGTTGAGCTTCATTTCACTATTTGGTTATTTATTGTTGAGCTTGAGTTGCTGTCCATATTGGAACTTTATTTCCAGCAGTAGATAATATCGTTGGCTGTTTTGTTTGAATTTCTTGTGTTTCCATTATGGTTTAGGTAGTTGGATTTGTGCAAAAGTCAGTGTTCTGCTTGTGCCTTTTGAGTTTGTAGTTTATATCGTTTATTTGGGATTTGCAGTAGAGAAATTAACTATTGTGAACTGTGACAGGAGCTCCCCCGTCAATACAAATTTAATATTTATTTTCTTTTTCCTAGATCTACCATTTATGGTTGAGCCAAAAAATAAGAAACAATAATATTACCTGATTTTTCAGAGACCACGCACTAGAGCACTAGGTAGCTTTAGTTGAAGCTAGAGAAGGAAATTGTACCAAAATTTTGCTAAGAGTTTTACAATTTTTTTTTTTAAATATTTTGCCTGGATTTTTAATGTTTATGCTGGTGCATGATAATGCCATTTAAAATTTTAAAAAAATAAAACGTAATATATATATATATATATATATATATATATATATATATATATATATATATATATATTTAACATAATTATTCTTAACAAAAAAAAATAAAACCAAAATAATAAAAAAAAATTACTTGCAGAGTGGGGAATCTATAGACAAACCTAATTTGATTCGGTCAATAGCTCAAATAAAAGCTCTTCTGTTGGTTACATCAAACAATACAAAACCCATTAAAAAAGTACAATGATTTATCCCTCAAGAAAAAAAAAGGAAAATGATTTGTTTCTTTTTAGTTATTTCTTTAATACTGGGAAATACATAAAAACAGGGATTAATGCTTTAGAAGATCAAAACTTTATGTGCATTTGTATTTATATCTCAATTTCAAAATTAGTTAAAATTTTAATTTATTGACCAAATTAATTAAATTTTTTTAAAAAAATTTATACTTTATGGGGTTATAATTCAATATATTATTTGAAACATATTTAAAAATATTAATAAAATAATCTTATATGAAAATTTTAATTTCCTATCTGTCAAATAAGTAATTCAACAAATATTAAATTTTTATTTTCAATGATTCGTTAACTTACAAATGACAATCATTTGTTAAAAATTATATATAAAATCAAATATATATATATATATATATATTAATTTATGTTCTAATAATGTTTTATTTGTTCTTTTTTTTTTATGATGTATTTTTCATTGTTATGAAAAGTTTTGACTTTTTATAGAAATATTATTCTCTTTCACAAAAATATTATTATATATAAAAAATTTTCCTCTTCTATTTAAATTTGTTTTAAAATCACAATATTTAGATTATTACTGCTATTTAAACTGATGTTTTAAAATAATACAAATATCAATTATTAATATAATTATTGAGTGAAACATAATTTTTATATAATTGTAATTTATAATGCTTTTATTAATTCAATTAGAGAATATTCAAAAGAGACTATCATGCTTT
>CATIWR010267947.1:0-17946 GCA_949677035.1 Omphalea diandra | reverse complement strand
GAGAGTTGTGTGAGCTTATAATGGTAAAAGGAGAGGTTAGAGAGGATACACCAAACCCAAGTGATGTGCATGCAAAAGGAAAGGGCATGCATAAGAAAGCCCTTATATTAAAAGAGAGTGGTGAGATTAAAACCAATTCTTTCAAGACCACAACCATGTTTTTATTCAAAGGGACGTATTACACTACTAACAAAATTTACAATCTTTTGTATAGTGCTTTTGTGTCTCTTTTGCAAGGTTATCAAGAATGGTTTTTAATGGAAGCGCCTAGTAAGCAAGACAACCTAACTTATACTACTTTTCATAATGGTGCTACATTGAAAAGTGAGGTTGAAAATTTGTGTAAAAGGGAGTTTTCTAATTCTTGTTTAGATGTTTATGATTGTTTTATGTGTTCTAGGCATAGTTCTTTTTGTTTTAAGTATTGTTTTTGTGTTTCTAATTTATTTTCTTCTTTAAATATTCGCTTATGCATTTTAAAGGATTTCTTTTATTCTTATCATTTTTCTCCTTCTATATGCAGAATATTATTGATGTTAAGCATATTATAATTTTAAAAATACACACCATTATTTTTTAACAAAAAAAAAAAAGATAGAGAGAGATATACACCATTACCTGCAAAAGATAAATTTACTTAAAATATAATGCAAAAAATTAGAAAAAATATGCATGTTGATGGAATTAATGTGAATATTGTTTATAACGTAATTTGCAGTTTTCCTTTAGGTGAAATGAATTGTCTATAAAAAACATGAAGAAATAAAAATAAGAAAATTATGATCATGAAACTTTATTGTTTGCAAGAAGATTATATATAAGTTCAAAAAAAATAAAAATTTATCACATGCGACGCATGTATTATGAGTATGAGTGATGACAAAATTTAACTTAAAGATTTATTCAAGTATAAAGGACATCATTCTAATATACTATATTTATTTAATTTTTATAAATATATTTAAAATCTTAATATAAATAAAAAAAAGTTCTATCTCCTACTAGAATTGAAATTTAATATAGGAAATTTTCATATTTTGCTCTTGTAAAGAGCTATATAAATAGCTAATCCATTAAAAAAAAAGTGAATGCTTGTGTTTCTTGGCAAAGAAAAGCAGTAAAATCTCACTATAAAAATTTCATATTTTTGCTATAAAAATTTCTCATCGCTCTTTGTTATTATATCATGGTTGCTAAAAGTTTTAGCGATCATATATTATTCTGGTTTGTTGTTGCTAATATCCCTCTCACTAATATTTTATTTACAATAGTGTCGTTGTTGATAAATCATTTGTAATGATAAATTTTTTATAGTTAATGATACCAATTTTATAACTAATACTCACAAAGACAAAGAAGTTTATTGGAGTGCAAGAGTAGTTCTATTAGAAATAAATATTTTAAAAAATTAATTGCAACTAGCAAATTTTTATTACAAATACTCTATTATTTTGGTGCATATTTTTTAAAAAACTTAAAATTTCATAAATATGTTAATTTTTTAATAGAATTTATTTATTCTATGTCGATTGATGTTTGACAATTCTTTGCACAAACTCGTTTTCCTTGCCCTGCTTTGAGAAATCCCTTTGATCATTTTCTGAGGTGCATCAATTTGGATTTTAACAAAGTAAAGGCTATCTTAAAAGGGTCCATGAAACTAATGAGGGTATCACAACTCTCTTTCATCTTGCTTGATTTTAGAAATCGTTTTTTTTTTTTTTTTGGCAAAAAGAAAAATTCATTGGACCTAGCATTTTATAATTTGAGCATGACTGGCTCTGTTTGCATGGACTATTTGAAAGTAATTAACAATCATTGTCTATATTTTTTTCTTCATTTTTTTTCCCATTACAATACAACCATTTGAAGTTCCTTGAACCAAGTGCTTTTGCTTAACTGTGTGGTTGACAGCACTAGATTTTCATATGTATGAAAATATTCTCGAAATGCATATTTGGTCTGCATAGTCAATTGTAGAGCCAATTATAGATTATGGATTTTGTGAGGCCAATTTATTCATGTAAGTGTAAACTTTGTTTCAGATAAAAGTTTAAAATCTTATTCAGGTCAGCAGATGCGTGCAATGAGCACGCCGTGGAGGATTTGAACGAGGTTGCTTCATTGGTTGATGAGTAAGTTTTCAGTCTATTGAATGTGAGATTGGAAGTGCTATCCATGGAATGTGTGATTGGAATTCCATAGAGTGTGATTGGAATGTTAACCATGATGCAGAGCAAGCAGCAAAATTGGGTGTAATGGTTGGCTAACCAATAGTGTTTTCAGTTTATTGCTAGATTAATGTTTTCTTACTTCGTAATTAAAAGGAACATGTGATTTTAATTTTTGTAATGTAATTTTAATTTTTGTTTTGCATTTGAGGTTTATGTGTAAGATTTAATATATAGAGTTGAGCCATATTTGTTCAAAAAAAATAATATTGTATTAATTATGTATTGGTATTAATGAAATATAAAAAAAAATTCTTAATATTTTTTATTATGATATTTAATTTTTAATTGTGAGATTAAAAATTTAAATGATTTTACAACTATAAGATGTTGTCACAAATAAATAAATAGTTACTATAAAAATATTTTTTTAGCAACCACACAAGTGAGCGGAAACATTGATATATAGTTTTTTATTTTAATAAATACTTTTCATCAAAATTAAGTTTGCAATAGAAAAATATAGTAGTGATGCTTAACTGAAAAAAAAAAAAAATTTAGGTATATAATATACCTTGTCACAAATGATTGGTTGCAATTTTTTCTCATCATCTTTGTGAGTATTAACTATAATAATTGATATAATTAACAATAAAAAAATTTATTATTACAAATTATTTATTAACAACACAAATGATTTATGAACAACACCATCACAAATTAAATATTAGTAAGGAAGGCATTAGCAACAATAAATGACAGCAATATGTGGTCACTAAAACTTTTAGCAATCATAATATAACAATAGCGAGAAGGAATTTTTATAGCAAAAACATGAAATTTTTGTGGTGATATAACAACAAAAATATCAATGATAATTGATCTAGAGGGAAAAATTACAAAAGGATATATAAAAAAACGTGGTGTACAAATAAATTATATTGTAATGAAAGTTCTATGATACTGAAGTTATAACATCACGTTATCCAATTCTGTAAGAGACTTTATTATAATAATACATCAAATTTTCTTTTACCAAACTAATTGATTGTCGTATTAAGATATATTTAAAGAAATTTAAAAAGTTTACATCTTCACACTAACGTGCTTTTAGATGTTTGACAATTGCAGTTTGTATATAAAAACTTAATAATATTATTGCTGTCTTTCAGGTAAAATATATACAACATCTTACAAGAGGTTGTTGGTCGTGGAGTTATGTGGAGGAGCTCATGAGGTTGATGACTGCAGTTGAGTAATGAAAGTTTACTTGGAAATAAACAGGTTAAAAGGTCACTACGCCTATGCATGGACTTAGTAGCTTCTATTGATTTTACAATTTTCATCACAATATTGAATAACGTCACGAGCATTTTCCTTTCCTGTATCATCACCACAAATATACAACTCGTAAAGCAATCAAAACTTGTTTCAAATTTAGTTGGGTATTTATGTCTCATTAATTAACATCAAATTCAAATGCTTCCCTGCACTATTTGCAGCACCATTGTTGCCTCTATTTGCATTAGCTTATAATTATGCAAGGGCTTGTCGTAGTTGACTTTCTCTCTTTTATTGGCAAGTTGACATGCACAGGTTCACAAGAAAGAAGCTCATACTTTTAACTTTCCATTTCACTCAATAAATAAAAGTGTTTTTTTCTTTCTATTATTAGTATTTTTTTTTCCTCAAAAAAAAAGAAGGAAAATAGCTACCATAGAGAGTGATTAATATATATTGTTATTATTAATGCTTATGATTTCATTTAGCCGTACTTAAGATCAATTTACACAATGGAAATTAACAGGTAGCAGATAATCAATTATTTTCCAACTTGCATGAAATTATACAAATTAAATATTTATCTTACAAATAATTAATAGGGTTGTTTAATCAATCTAAATCAATGATAAATCATTACTAATAAATATTGACTGAATAATATTGAAATCATTTCTAAGCCTACTGTATAATTGAAAGTTCAAACTTGTTGAGATATAATTATCTAAACGAATCAAAACAAAATTAACAATTTGTTCTAAATAGAACAAGACATGTAGAATTTATTCTCATCAGAAAATTAAATATATCACATGACAAGTTGAGATTTACACTTTCTGTGTTCTAGCACTAATGGAGGGTGACAACCTTTCACTGCTAAGGCAACCGAATTTGTATATATCAATATCAGTTTCGACACCTAGAGCACAATACGTAGATGATCACTACCAAAAGGTTTTTTTAAAAATAACCCTAAACAATAACCCCATCATTATAATACAAACAATTAGCAGCATAGCAATCTCTATATCAAATTAAAAAGCACCAAAAATAAGACTATTACTTCCCGGCGCTTAGAAATGATTATTTGCATAATCTAGCGTGACTTCGCTGAGGTAGTCCTTCCCTCGTATAGCTCCTTCATCAAAAAGCCACTTCTCAAGCAATGATAAAGATGGCATTTGAGCACTAGAAAAATTTGGCTTGCTTTCATCTTGAAAGAAACTAACCTCATTAAGTGACATATCAGAATTATTTAAAGAATCAAAAGACTCTAAACCAAACAATGATTCAAATGCTTCTGCTAATTGAGTCCCATTTTTATCATCATCAGTACTGATCCCTTCCCCACTAATATTGTTGAAAGAATAATTCTGATCAGTAGTTGCTGATGTTGAATTTCCTGACTGGCTCAGCTTAATTTTATTATTAGGTCCATTTCTCATCCATCCTTTCAGCAGCTTAGTTATATTCTCAACGCTTGAAGCATATGTTGTAGTTGATGCTGGTATCAACTTTTGTTTCTGCGGTGATAAGGCCTCATATAGAGCTTGTTTGGCTGTGTGGATATCAGTTTGAAGCCTTCTTTCCCATTGTCCTCTTGAGATTTGCGGTTGTGAAATTATGTTTGTTGATGTTGATGAAGAAGAGGATGACCCATATCTATCTCTAGATTGACCTTCATGGTTGCATGTTTGGAGCTTTTTCAGCTTCTTCTTCAGATGTGTATTCCAATAATTTTTTATGTCATTATCTGTTCTTTGAGGAAGGTATGAAGCTATTGCTGCCCATCTGCAAACATTAATTACTTCCTCAGAAACAAACCGAGAATGAATAATAGTCCCCACACTTCTTTAAGTCATATCAAGATCACTGAGTAGCCATTATTATATCAATTAAAATCATAAAGTGAGATGATCAACTAAAAAAATAAATTGAACAAACAAATATAAATGATATTGGAATCCTTTCAGGGCTATAAATTATTAGTTCAAACAGGTACATTAACAAATTGGCATAATTAATTTACCTGTTGCCTAAAAGGGCTTGTAGGTGGATGATCATCTTTTCATCATTATCTGTAAAATCACCACGTTTGATCCCAGGCCTGAGGTAATTAGTCCATCTAAGCCTGCAACTTTTACTGCATCTGCGCAATCCTGGAAAAGAAAAATCCCAACCAACAATAACGAATTAGACAATAGATCAAACCTGAGTTGATGATTTTACAGCCTACATCAAACTTCAACAACATAAATACAACAAAATATATAAAACCATCTTTAATTAAGCACCAAAAGAGAAAAAAAAGGAACCTGCGTTAGTGGGCACAGCTCTCCAATTCCCAGGACCATGTTCTTGAACATATGAAACCAACATGATATCTTCTTCAGGAGTCCATGACCCTTTCTTAACTCCATCCTTACCACAGCAAGGTGCTCTACCCATGATCACTATGGTCTTTTTACTTGAATAAAATCTTCTTCTTTTCTTTCTACTGAATATATATTTATATAAATATATATCCAGGAAAGCTGGAAAGAGTTCTTGCAAGTTGAAGAAGTCTTCTTTTCTCCTCCTTCTGTAAACTGGGTTATGTTAATTTCCACAGATATACAGACCAAGGCCGCTAGCTTGGGCTGTATATATAGGGGGGGAAAGAGAGAGAGAGAGAGAGAAGAGAAGCCTACCTCAAAAAAAGCAATGGTGTAGCCAAAAAGAGTCAAAAGATGACAGCAAATGCATTTATTTACTCTTGGCCGTGGCAACGCAAAGTCAGCCAGTGCCTATGCCCTCGTCTGCCACAAAACCGAGGGGCATTAACACGGGTCTGCACCGGAATACAAACCGCCCCCTCCTCTCCCTGTATCTCTCTCTCAAAAAAAAAAATTAAAAAAAAAAAAAATAATAATAAATAAAAACTCTAATTAATATTTTTTTTAAATTTATTAATAAATCTGAAGTTTCTACCTAATTTGAAATATGGATGGACGAAAATAATATCAGGATTTTAAATTTCATTATCCTTTTCAAAATTTGAGATTTCACTTGGATTAGATTTGATTTTATATTGATCATAGACAAATTTGTTATGGATTGTTTCTCTCTTCACAATAATTTAAGTTGAAGTTTTGACACTAACAAGATTTCGATACAAAATTTTGTTTTTGATTATTCAAATATCATACTTGTTTTTAATATGTTTTTTCTGAACAAAAGAAAAGAAATGAACATCTTAAACAAGTATGATATAACTTATTGCGACGTAATTCATAAATACTTAAGCAAAAATAAATAAAAACTAAATAATTAAACATAATACAAACTATATAATTAGCAATAACTAAATACAAACTATAACATACCATAATACAACTTATTGCTACGTAATTCATAAATACCTAAGCAAAAATAAATAAAAAAAGGCATCAGGTTAACGCCCTAATGAATTATGGGTCATTGGACTTGGACTTATAGGTATTGGATTGAATACATGGGATAGGGCCTAGATCTCTTTATTTTAACTAATACTTTTATATGTTATTGTATGCATGTACGTATGATTTTATATGCACTCAAAACGGTTCGATACAATTTTAGAATAGAACTATTCTAACATCTAAATTCATTCTATTTTTTCATATAATTCGTTTTGAAAATTGACTTTAAATTGAATATTTTTTAGTTCAAGGTTAGTTGAACTTGGAATTTGATCTAGCTTGAGAATTCACTTTTGAATCAATTTTTTTTTTTCAATCGGTCTAATTTAAGATTTAGTTCAGTTCAAAAATCTCTCGTACTCAAATCTGATTCAAACTTTTTGAAATGATTCAAAATTAGGCTCTTAATAGCTAATTTAGATTTACAATTTCATAAAATTGTTGTAATTTAGTAAAAATAAGAAACAAATCAAGTTATTTCAAACTTTCGATGAAGAATATTGAATCTGTCACATCTACACCTTACATGCCAATATTGCGATCGAAGCTTACAGTACTCCTTCATAGGACGTAGACAGCTCTACATTACAGTAAGAAAAATATTTTAAACCATTAACCTTGTATAAGTTCTTCTGAATCTCTTAAGGCTGGACCAAGTAATTTGTTGCTTGAAACTCTAATACTACATGTGAAGAATGTAAATAAAAAGGTTGGTATTTGAGCTGACATACCCCATCACAAAAACCTGTTTCCCTCCATTGACTATTATCGTGTGAGCCGTTTCTGATGCAAGAAATAATTTCACGGCTTCAGCTGGACACCAGAGTGATTAATTCCTGCTGGACATATAAATGATGACAGATATGTGGCCAAGTGCTACATTTTTGGTGATATTGTTTTTCTGTTCCATTCTGAAACCGCCATTAATACGTGCGTAGTGATGATCATATATATAGGGCTTGGGACACATGTAGATCCAAGTTCTTAATTTACTTATTATAGTTAAGGTAAATTACTGCTTGCTTTTCACTTCCGGTGGTAAAACAACAAATTGAAACGACAAAGACAAATATGCCACTATGATTGTTTTTTTAACAGGTTTTCATACATTTTTTTAAGTCTGATGTAGATAAATTTATTTAAATAAGAAAGACAACATTTAAAAACCGTTTATCGCATAAATATATAAAATATACATGGATGAGCAATTTGCTAGGATTTATAGGTTCAATTGTTGTTTAAAAATTTAAAAATATTCATTCATTGATAAATATTTAGGATAACTAAAAAAACTTTATCTTTTTTTTGGTATGGTGTTTCTAGATTTTTAAATAAATTATACTATGATGAAGATTTAATTATATCATAGCTGATTTTCCATCATTGATGACATCATAACCCTAGATGCAATTAAAATAAATAAAAAATTATTATTCGTGACGTGTTGTGTTTAATTGTATTATGTCAAGACACATATATAATGCAAAAATATTTAATTTAAACATGACCCATTTAGTTAATCGTGTTAAAATTTTCAACCTAATATGAATATGCTTACGGAACATGTTACACTATATGATCTATATAACCGGTTTAATTAATCATGCATGACGCGAAAATACACATTTAATTTAAAAATATATATAAAATTAAAAAATCTTAATTTTTAATTAAAAATATCATATATTGAGGAAATAGAGACTAAATATTAAAAATCTAAGTAAATATAAGTTAGATTCAAATATATTTTCTTATACATAAATATATTTATTTAAATCATATTTGAATATATATATATAAAATATATTATATATTAACTAATTAATCTGATTATATAATCACATTTAATTATATTTATTATGAATTATGTAAATTAACTTATTTAAATTTATTTTTTATAATATTACAAATAGATTAATCTATTTATGATCTAAACTTATTCTAATGCGAATATGTGGTAGGTAATGTTTAAAAAGAGATCTTGTTGATACAATCCGCTGAAATTCAATTTTTGGCCTTTTTTTTTTGTCAAAACTTTTTGTCGTTTAGATTCGTATGATAGATAACAAACAATGTGAAAAAAAAGAAAAGAAAAGAAAATCCTTGAAAAAGGGTATCGAATAAGGTACAATTCGGATTCGTTAATCCGAGTGAATCAGCAGTGGGATTGTACTGTCAATACGCGTAAGGGACATAGTTTTGATTCGATGAGAATTTACTAACATTAAAACAGTGCACATTTATTGTGGAAATTTATTAACCATATGTTTTGAGTACTAATTGTGCAGGAAAAAAATAATAAAAAGAATTTTAATTTATTTTTTCTTATTTAGATATTTTATTTACATAATAAAAAAAATTCAAATTCATCAAATATAAATTTATATTTTTAACTCGAGATACTATACGAAAATATACTGAGAATATTTTAATAATTTAATATATCTCTCGTTTTTTAATTTAATATTTTTTATTTTTTCTTTAAAATTATGAAAAATTTTTATTGATATAATTTATGATTGAAAGTATTTAAAAAATATAATTTCTCTATTTTTTTTTCTTATTTACAAATCAAATGAGAGAAATAATTTTAATTTTTTTCTTTTCTCTTCTTTTCTCCTTTCTGCAACAAACAAAGGGTAAGGGACTGCAGCCAATTACTTGGTAGGGCAAATCTTGAGAATGGGTATGAATCAGGGGTCAGCTAACTTCCGTAGTATAGTGTAGGTCACACCCATATTTTATGACACTGCCGTATCCTTCTTAGGCGAAAATTTAATTCAAATTGAATTGAATTAAGTTGAATAAAATAAAAAAAATAAAATTTTAAATATAAATTAATTTATAAATTGAATAAAATTTAATTGCGTTAAATTGATATAATTATGATTTAATTCGATTTAAATGGATATATTTTTAATATAGATAATGAGTTTTAAATAAAATTGAACCATGTTAATTTGATTTAAAATAGGTTTAATCTTATTCAATTTGATTTTAAATATATTTAATATAGTTTAATTTGATCAACTAAATTTTTTATTTAAAATTTGAAGCAAATTAAAATTAAATTTAAAATTAAAATTAAATCAACCAAGCAGCTAATTTAGTTAAATCCATATTGCTTTCAATACAAATAGTCGATTCCATTCCATAGCTTTTATTATTCAGGATGAGAAAAATAATAAAATTATTAATATATTTTTTTAAAAAAATTGTATTCATTTTCTGTTTCTTTCTAACAGATAATTTTTTGGTTGTTGTAACATTGAATGCATGCATGTGATTGATTTCGATTCTTCATTAAAAAATAAAAATAAAAAGAATAAAGAATTCCTTATTTTAGTTGAAGTCTAGGACTAGAATACATGCTCGACGTTTATCAGAACTCCTTTTTTGGTGTTGTGTAGTAAGATTATTCTGCGGTAATTTCAATAATTAAAAAAAAATTTATTAAGCATTCCTATTAAAGAAAACTTTAGCACCAATAATGAGATTTAAATTTGGAACTATTTTGTTTCAGAGCATCACCTCTAGAGAGTTATCTGCACGTTTATCAAAACTCATAATAAATATGGCTTTCATTTTAATTATTTCAAAGTATAGGAGTCAATCCACCGAATGAATATTGGTATTTTAATTTATTAGTATCAATCATTTTTAATGTGAAAATAAACTCTAAGCTATTATCACATAGTTTTTTTTTTTTCTTTTGTTAGAGAATAATCACTGATTACTAATGCTACAAACCAATCAAATATTTGTTAATAATTCGAAATTAAGCTCAATAAAAGCTCGTTTGAGCTTATCTATATAATAAATAAATATTTCTCATGCCTCATTTTTATATATATTTAATGAATAAGACAAACTTAAATAAAAATATATTTAACTTATTTAAACTCGTGAATAACTCATATATGGATTAATTATAAGCTCGTTAGTAGGTTCAATTACAAGCTCTAAAATGAGTTCATTTAAATAGTTTGGTTAAGTCAGTAGTGTTTATTTATTAATTTATTTGACTAAAATTTAAATTTATGAATAACTTATTATATTATTTTAATGTTATAATTCATAATTATAAAATAACAGTTAAATTATATATTTTATGACTAAAAATAAATATTATTTGGTATATTAAAATATATTTAAGATTATAATTTTAGTAATTGTATGTAAATCTTAGCTATAATTTAATGTTATTAAACAAATTTAGACTAGTTAAGAGTTTAAATAGACTTGTGAATCACATATGAATATAATAATGTTCGACTGAAATCAACTAGATTAATTAATGAATTAAATTCAAATTCAAATTTTAAGTCTTGTTTAATAAACGAACCAAACTCAATTTGATTTTATTCATTTACAGCCCTGCTAATTACTTGTTGATTTCTATTAACAGGGGTAATTATTACCAAGAAAATAAAAGATTAACAATAAAAACAAAGACTAGGAAAAAAAATCAAATATTTTTAATGGAAAAAGAAAAAAAGTAAATAACCCACATTTTGAGTGGAAGCCAGACGACCCTCCCACAAATGGGCTTTTAATGCTTGATACTATGACCCATAAATCCACAAAATATTGATTAGATTGGTGGGCTTGATACTATGTTAACTATTTCCTTTAAAATTTTTTGTGGGAATTTATTAATAAACTTCTCACATTTTAAATGCATAACTATAAAGAATTAGAATTTCTTTTTTCAATTTATGTTTGAGCCCAGTGTGAAATCAGTAATTCTTCTCATAAATTTGCAGAGGGTTTCCAACTTTCTATAGATTCCTCTCATCCTTTGGTAATTTGGTATCCAAAAACAGAAGATAGATGCTTGTGTCAAAGCATAATAGATGTTTGGGAAGAATTTATTGCTGGGCTTGAAGAGAACCATCCATCCAAGCCCACAGTCTACTTGTTGCTATAGCCTAAATTCTGTGATAAAATTGGGCCATCTAGATATTCGGAAAAGGAAAAAGGGAAATTCTATTTACAACTTTTTATTTTCTTTTTACACATTTTTTCTTTTACAATATTTTTTTCTATAACTCTCTTTTTTTATTTTCCACCCTTTTAATTTTTACAATCTATTTTTCTCATTCTCAATTGCACAACTCATTTTCAATATAACCTCCAAATAATTTATAATAAAATAAATTATTAATTCGAGATAAATATCTTATAATAATATCTATAATTTTAAAAAATCTTATATTTATAAAAATATTTAAATAGTGTTAATTAAATATAATATATTATCTAAATTAATTATTTATAGCATGATAATATTTATATTATTAAGAAATGGTGATTCAAATACTTTAATATGATTAATATATGAAACTTTTTATTATTAAATGCAATTATATCAATATTTGTGCTAATTATATGCAATAAAGGTATTGATGTAATTTTGATCAATGAATACCTAAAACAAAAATATTTTTTTAGTTAATTTATAAAGTATGATAAGTTTTAATAAAAAAATTTATAGTGTGATATGTTTTAATAAAATAAAAGGTTATATATAAGTTTTAGTTAATTTATAAAGTGATAAATTTTAATAATATAAAAAGGTTGTATATAAATAATAAAAGTGAAAAAATAATTTATTTAAAATATATAAATAATATAATTTATCAAATTTTAATGACGATATAAAAAGAAAATAGAGGGTTGTAGATAGAATTCGAAGAGAATAAAACGAAGGCCCATGGAATGATGAAACTCATGAGAGTTGAAGCTAAGACTTCAAACCTTTTCAGCTCTATATAATAATTATCATAAACACACAAAAAGTTTGCATAATGGATACATATGTCATAAGCAAGTACTGTAATGATTGAGTGTTTACTTTCTAACACACGAATCCCAAAAAAAAGTGTCAAATCATCCCCAGTGATTATTAGGATTTATTTTGCAGATTCCAAACTTAAACACGGCTTCATTTGTTGCTCTATTTGGCTGCCAAAATCTACAAATTACCATAAAAACTTTTATATAGAACTGACTAATGATTATATGCTATATATAGCACTTATAAAAAGGCCCAAAGGTGCAGCTAATCTAGTCAATAACCCTCACTCTAGTCTAGATTAAAAGTGATCATTGTATATTTATATGGTTCCCCACCTCAACTAGGGTAATTAAATTCCAAGTCAATTCAAGTTCAAACAAAATAAAAAAAAAAATCCAAGTCAGTTGAGCATAGAAAATTTTGTGTCGTTTTGCCTAAAGCATTTGCTCAAAAGCTGAGTCATGCCTTAGTAATATATGGATGCACAACAAAAATTGGGCACGATATAATTTTTGACAAAAATATGCAAAGGTCACGTATGGGACTTTGGTGGGTCGGGCAAAATTTTTCATTTTCTTCCACTAAAAAAAAAAAAAGTGTTGACAGGTCTCGCTCAAACTTGGGCAGGCAATGAATTTTAAAGATTTTTTTTTTTAATTTTAAAGATATTGATCATGCGTATATTTTTGACCCGTGAGGTAAGAACACAAGACTTCTTAAGAAACTTCCAAGTTCATTATTTGTTTCTTTTCTGTACATTAGCTTATATAATATTGGAACCACCTTTTTTTTTTCTTTCCGTCTTTATGAAACGCGTTTGAGCCGACTATTATGTGATTTTATGTGTTCAATTGAGCTTCCAAATAAAGTCCTAATATTAAAGAAAATCATACATAGATGAATAAGAAGTTTCTGTTATACTTCTATAAATAATTGATCTACTTGTGTCTATTCAAATAGTTGTTGGACGCTAGAGGTGCATTTTCTTTAATATCTCCAGGATTTAACAGAAGCCTTTTGGGAGTTCTCAAGAGAGAAGAAATTGATTATTTTATAATAGAATTAAGCTTTTCACCTGTTTCTCATATGCACAAGATTACTTCCTTATCTCGCCTAATATAAACCATTAAAAATTTATGTAAACTTTTGATGTGAAATTGTCTTTTGGAAATATATACACACACACACACACACAACAATTTGGTATTGGATTGTTTTTAAGGTATTAAAATATTCATCATAGTTGATATATTTTTTTTTCTTTTTAAGTATCTAAAAGAGAAATTTATTTGAGTGAAATTTGAATTTTAAAACTCACTCTTAGACAATATTATTTATCATCAAATTAAGAAATCAATTAATTGAAATATAATATGTTCTGAATATTAATATTGTAAAAGGCGAAAAATTTACGTGATATCAAATTAGTAAATTTTTTTTTTGATGTATCTATGTTTTTAGTAGTTTTTGTATATATGTAATTTATTTTTTCTTCACTTAAAACTAAGTTGTGTTAAAAAAAATAAAGAGTTAAAATATTATAGCAATGCCTCTATTGTAAGCGCTTTCAACATTAAACTTAGTTTAAAGAAGGATAAAAAAAAATCTTTAGGGAAAAAAATTAAAGTGTTCAAATTCCAAAACTCAACTTTAGATATATATGAGTTAGATGTTAATTAGCCTGCAAAATTTGTCCTTTCTTTTGTGTTGGTCTAGGTAAAGAAGTGCCTCCATGTTTTCAAATGGAAATAATGACATGGGCAAAGAAAACTTCATAACATTATTTCTTCAGGATTAAGGTTTTCAAATCCAATGTCGTGATCAGCATCTAAATAATTTTCCACCTTTTTTTTTTTTTTTGTTTTTTTAATCTGTTGAGTCCTGCATTTGATCATCATCTGTGTGCCTGTGTTTTTATGTTTGGCGAGTCCAATGGCACACTCTTCACTCTCCGCCTAGTCAATGAGAAAAATGAGCAAAATTCACTTGTCTTGTCAAAATGCTTATGCAAATTAAATTTTAATGGCCCAAGTAAGTAAAGCAAGACAAAGCACATGTTCATATTGCTAAACAAGTTGTCTAATACACATTTCATTCAATTATTATACCTTTTTCAAATTTGTCCTAAATATGAAATTGTGCTAAAACCTTTCACACAGAAATCTTTTTTGAAAATGATATAATATTCCTTCCATTTCAATTTATGGCAGATGATAATTCTTCCAATGTATAATTATTAATGTCTATAAGTTAATTCTTTCACTCACAAGTTGGCATAGTGGATTTCCAACCCCATTTGCTAGATAATGACTACCTTTAAAAAAAGCCGGCATATAGAATCAGAATGAGGTCTCAGTTTTTCTGGTTTTTCTTTTTTCCGTGTCACTATTTGCAAGATGGGTCTCATTGTTGATCCACTTCTAAATCGATTGTAAGCACATCAAGTCATGTAAACCAATTATATCAAATTGTTGATCATAGTCTCTGATTTTTTTAAGACTAGGATGAAAATTTCTAAAAAAAATCCAAAAATGGGTCCCATCATTATCCCTAAACTTAATTGTTTAAATACTTCTTGAGAAAGACAGTACCATTATTATTTAAATTTTTAATAATTTTACAAATTATAAAACCATACAAATCAAGCATGGATTATTATATAATATAATATTAACAACTTGCCGGTTGAGAAATCTCTTCTAGTAGTTACTACCTTAAAGAGAGAAAAAGAAATTGGTGACATGGTCATGTATGCTCCATAATTATTTTTATTAGTTTGAATGCATTCTATAATTTAAAACAAACATCTGCAATGAGGATAATTGCATCGAACAAATCACTCTAACACGACATTGTTAGAAACTTGTAAAAGGAAGGATTATATAAATTGAAACTTCAACCCCCCTCTAGTATAAATTAATTAGTAAAACATTTGCCTTAACCTAATAACAAAACTAGATAACTATTAAGCTTTAGATGAGTGATATTATGGAATGCAAACCAGTGGAACCCTGTTGAGCCTAATCCGCCCAAAAATAAATAAATAAATAAAAGAACAAAGCAAGGCTAATCAAAGCGAAATTAATCAAGAAAGGAGAGGGTGAAGAGGTGTCTTTGACGGGTTAACCCTAATAGGCAACGAACCGAGAACTGCACCACTTAACTTAAGAGCAGCAATAGCACTTTCATTCTCTTTGAACTCAACAAAAGCAACACAGATGGATGGAACTATTGCAGTCTCCAAATAGCCTCAATCGTCTAACCTCTCCGCAAAAAGATTCAAAAAACAATCTGACATTCCCCTGTTCAACATTCTTGTCGATATTCGTGCGATAAACTGTCCTCATACACATATCATATTCATCTTTAGACCTTGGCAGGAATGCGGGGGTTAACAGGCACTATTCCTGTTCTGGAACACACAACTCTTACAGGGTAAGAACCAACCTTAGATCCTGACAGGTTCAGTGCAGAATCAGCGCTTTCTTTGTCGGAGAACTCTACGGAGGCGATGTGGAGGCCGGAGTTGTTATTAGGATTGCTAGATATCCGACAATCAACGATGCTTCCAACCTGAAGAAAAAGACCTTCCAGCTGCGCTTCAGTAACCTGACGATCAATTTCTGATACATAAATAGTCCTCCTGATGGTTTCCTGTCGCCTAGTGATACTTATCCTCCTTGTGTTCTTTATTCTTTGATTTACTTGATTGTTATTATAGGAGTATGAAGAAGGCACGAATTCTTTAGCCATGGGATTCAAATAGGATGTGATCGCTATGGCATCAGGAACGTTTCTTGAAGAGGATGTTTCTCGATCTTGATGGTCGCTATTGCCATTGTTCTTGATCGGTGGATTGGGTTTCGACTTTTGGTTCTCGGGTCTCAAGAATTGATGGTTCATTTTTTGGTTCAAGCCAATCGGCCATGAATTGATCTGATCAAATTGATAACAAGAAAACCATCCTACATCAAATTGAAGTGTAGCTTTTTTTTTTAACAGGTGTTGAAAGTAATCATAAAACAGGAAGAAAAACAAAATCCTATATGAGATTTTTTTCCCTAGATAAGAAAGTATTAAATTGGAAAATTTGACTTAATTATAATTAAATATAAATTGATTACGGAAGGAAACCAATATTTCTAAAAAATAAATATAAAATGGTGGCATTTCCATACATTTGTAAGTCATCAATATTGTCATGTTTGATATTAATATATTTTCTTAAGAAAAATCAAATCAAATAGACTACTAAAAGAAAGAGAACATGCACATATAATTTATTAAAGATTGATTATTAATCAACACTATTTACTCCTTAGATTCTATTATCATATCTCCACAATATAAGAAAAAGAACCCGCCAATTTGAGTTAAAGTGAAACAAGGTACTAGAAACGAATTAAAATGTTAAAGCTGCCAAAAAATAAAATTAATATATTGACTGGAGATTGGGAATGTTGTGGAATAAGGGTAATATTTCACCTACCAAATTCACCTAATCAATTTATAGGTGAATAGAGAGTGAAAAATTGTACTGTAAAACCACACTATAATTGATTCCCAGGAAAGATTAGAGGGGTCACAAGCGGTCTCACTTAAAACTCAATCTTCTTAGACAGAATCACCCTAATAGTAATTTAACAACACAATATATCACTACAACTATACCCTACAAAATAGCTATTAAAAAATAAAGACAAAATGAGAACACCAGAATTTAACGAGGTTCGACCAATTATGCCTACGTCCTCGGACACTACCAAAATTATATTTCACTAAGAAAATGACTACAAAGTAAAATATTACAAAAGAGAGAGAAATATTGAAAATTGCCTAAGAGATGAGTAGACAATTTTGGGATTATAAAACTAAAGGAATTAAGGGTCTATTTATAACAAAACAACCTCCCACCATTTTAGTCTATTTCCGATGTAGGATAGTTTAAATGAGCCATTATTCAACAAATCTCTACCTTGGCGAATTTCAACATCTTTAATCTCTCATCGAATAACCTTTGATAGTGTCTCCAAATTCAACATTAAACTTCAACAATATTGATCAAGTCCAAACAAAGTTGAAACTTGACCACAGTGACAACTTTTGTTATCAGTTATAACTGCAGATGCATGAGGCACCATATCAACATAGTGACCAGGCAATCCTGTCATCTTCTTATAAGCCACCATATCAGCAAAGCGGCCAGACATTCTATGCACCCTCTCTGGCCTCCTAGATGTACTTGGTTCAAGTT